>JACXGM010030320.1:0-13340 GCA_016801145.1 Umbra pygmaea
TTTAGAAGGTTTTTCTAGGCACACCCCACCAGCCACCTTTTCCCTTCCCAAATGTCACGGTTTCCAAATGTCACTAGTATTTTAAATGTGAAACCAGTGAAAAAATTATGAAAAGAATGGAAAAAATTTAAAAGTAAAAATATAAAAACCAAATAAAAATAACTTCAATCACATTCAACCCCACCCTTCCCATTCCCCCACCCCACCCACCCAGCAGAATGAATCCCAGGAATGCCATACAGAGGCACAATGCCGTCCGCATGACCTTAAAGACATTACCGGGAGCAACTCTAACAATACTGCCAAGATTAACTTTTAGCCGGACAATTTTGCAGCAAGGGTTGGGTTTCACTCCAGGGGAAATACACTATCTTTTTAAAATACCGGGCACAGGGAACACATTTGAGATTAGTTTTAAGCACCCGCACTCACTCGCACGTTTGTGGCAATGCACTAGGGAAGAGACACACAGGGCACTTTTTGACAAGTATATTACACAATCAATAACAGACACGGACAATAGAACAGTGACAATAATACTTTACAATGAAACAGTAAACGACCAGGACATTCAAACATGGCTAGCACAAATGGGAACCCGAACCACCAAACACCCCAGAACCAATACCAGAAAGAGACACTCGCACACCTGATCACGAAACACCCCTGCATCACCTAGCTGGCCTGGGCCCCCCAGTTTCGCCCCTGTCCACACCCCCGACAGAAGACACGGACCACATAGAACAGGATCAAGATCTACCAGCACAAATACAGCCACAAATAATAAAAGATGAGGAAGAAGAGTCAGACATTTCACCACCTACAGACCAACAAAAGAAAAGGAAAATTAAATCAGACAAAACAACCAGCAAAAAAATTTACCAAGATGCATCACCGCCAAACCAGGACCCCAGTTCCACCCAGACAACCACAAACACACCCCATATCCCGGTCAGCATTGCACCCACATATAACAAACCACCACAAAAGAAAAAAAAAGAGAAATGGGTATGGTATTCCGGGACTTACATGTCACGAGCAGACTATGATTTTTTTAGGACTCACCAGGTGTAAGATTAATTTGTCACTGGAATAGATGTATAGCTGAAAGAAATTCAAGTCTGTCACAAAAGGGTTAAGGGTATGTAAATATGGGTGTTTTAAAAAAAATATATGTATATATGTATGTATATTTTAGGTAAAAATGGGAACGGATGTTAGATGAATGACTGAGCGTAAATGTTTAAATGTATGTAAAAAGGTAAAAGTAAATATACAAAAACCAAATAAAAATAACTTCAATCACATTTACCTTTTACATTCTGACAACAAATAAAACTATATTTACATATTTACATACATACATTACCACCTATTAACACTCATGCCCTAATCATAATTCAAGTACCCATATGTTTCCCTCACCATTTGTTACATACATTTTAAACATCATTCATCCAATCATATTCATTCATTCCATATTACATTTAACACTCTATATTTACAGATTTACATACATTTCTCCCATAGTGATACCCGTGACCTAATCTGAAAACCCTTCTGGCTCCCTAGCCCTATATGATATCAATTCCTCAAGTGACACATTCATCCCAGCATACCTGTATGTTCTTCTATATGTGGGTGCTGTATTGACTGGGATGTGCGGGGTGGTAGTGATTGGCTGGGTGGGGTTGGATTTCAGATTTGGTGGGGATTCATTTTGATTCTTTTTTTTACTTATTGTTTTATTTACTTTAATTTTCCTTTTCTTATGTTTGTCTGTGGTTGGGGAAATAACTGCCTCCTCCTCCTCCTCTTTTATTGCTTGTGCTTGTGGTGGTGAGTCTTGATCATGGTCTATGGGTTGTGACAGTTGAGATTCCGGGTCCTCTGTTGGGGGTGCCGACAGGGGCGAGACCGGGGGTGGTGCAGGGTGGTTCTGGTGTCTGTGTTTCTTCTGAGTCTGTGGGTGCTGTGCAGTGTCTGATCTTTGGGCTGATTCTCCAACTGGTGCAGGTGCTGGTTTCGGTGCTGGTCCTGGTTTTGGTGCTAGTGCTGGTCTCGGTGCTGGTCCCGGTGTTGGTCCTGATGTTAAGGTGGGTCTTGGTGGTGTAGTGCTCCCCACTGCATGCCTTGCATTTGATGACTGTGCAGTCTGCGGCTGTGTGTGTTAATGGTCCATGTACTTTGAAATAACCATAACATGCTCAATTTTCAACCGATTTTCAAACGGTTTGGTTTGTTAAAAATGTCAGAGATGTAGTTATGACACTGCATACTTTTTGAAAAAATGGCATATTATATATAAAGCATCGAGAATAATAGCCACGTTAATAACATTTGTAAGAAACTAAACCGTTTGTAAATCCGTCAAGATTTCAGCGAGATTAGAGTATTTGCGATGACTCACCTTACATTAGGTACCATAGAGCCCACCAAGCTTGCCTCTGACAAGATGGCCGCCGGTGATGACGTTAGAGACTCGGCCATCAGTCATCTAGCCTTTATAATGGATATCTATGGTCTCAACTCTCAACACTTTGTGACGTGTTGAGCGAAACTGAGGACACTATATGTGAAACGCGTTCTTCCCCTTCAATAAATAGTGAAATCAACAGTGTGCAGTATTGTTCTTATTGTTGGCATTGTGATGTGTGTCTAAGAAAAGATCCATGACCTCAGTCTCAATAATTACTTATTTTATTGCAGAATGTAATGATGATCTAGTCAGGTGGGATAGCATTCATGTAAAGCAAAGATCAGACCAAATGCTCCAAGTTGCACTCAGTTGGAATGAATGGACTTCTAGCACACTGCCGATGCAGGATGCAATTGATCTGTTCTCAGCTTAACAGTGGTTTAGCTCACCATATACTCAATTATATACTGTACGTTGGCTTTCACATTTGTTATTATTCCACACAACAGATCCACTAATTGGAACCACAAAAAAACAGGTAGTGGGTTGGCTGGCAGTGCAATACTGTAGGGGAGCTTAGATTTCAGGCTTGGTCAGTTAAGATGTGAAGTTAACCTCTGACTGTCAGGTACAACCAGTTAGTTCCAGATCTCTTAGTACAGTGGTCAGCGATGAAAAATATCCACAGCAAAAACTTGACTTTACTGTTAGAAGACCCAGAAAACGTGATGTTTCAAGGATGACCAGGTGATCAAGGAACAACTTCCAGAACGTTCTAGGAGAGTACTAACAATACGCTCTGCAGGGAACATTACCAACCAACAACATGAAAAAATGAACTAAGTCCTGTTTTATTAACCATCATCAATCTCTAAATCAGTTCTATAATGAAAAACAAACATGTACAGGAATGCATTCATACTCTTATTAAGTAAATATTCATACATGCGATAGCTGCTAAATTGAAACACTGCAGGCACATACGGTACCTGTTTGGCTTTGGCATAGTGATAAAATGCAATATGGATTGCTATATACTGTATAAAGCTGCTATGTATTGAAATAAGTTAATGATGTCTAAAATAATCTGTTATTTACTACTGTCATTCCCTTTAAATTAATTGATTAAAATCCTGTCAGACATGGCTGCCCATATTGTAGTCACTGTATATTATTAAATAATATACTCTGTTCCACACACTGCCCAAACTGAAAGTCCAATCAAAAACTTCCAATGATTGATAGCTCCTCTGGGTTCAATGATTAATGACTTCATACAGCATTTATGGTAATACTAATAAAAAAAATACTGTCAACATCCTGAGATAGTTGATATAAAACATTGTTTCCTTGAAAAATCCCCAAATAGAAAGGAAGATAAAACTTGGCACTTAAGTGTTTGTTTAGTCTACAGTAATGTTTTGTTCATGTTAGTCAGTGGATCGAGCCTCTCCCGACTTTGGCTTGGAAACCCGACTATGAGGCAGTGCAAATTGGCACAGCGCAGCCGGGATATGGGATAGATAAGTAGGATTATCTACAGTACCTTGACACATCACTCTCTACCAACTTCTTGTGTGCAGATCGGGTGCCTGTAACCTCGCAGAAGTATAGTTAGTGAGTGCCAAACATTCAACGCATGATCTGATTAAAGGCTTCTGTGTTAGATGAGCAGTGTGAAAAGAATTGGCCAGCTCAGTGACATGTGGTAGGATGAACCATGTGAGCGCCTTTCACCATCATGCATCTGTCCAAGGTGTCGGAACAGCTGGACAGGGCAAGGTTATTGGGAATTAGACAAAACCGATTGGGAGAGGAGAAATATTGGTTAAAAATGCACAAAATGACAATTGAACTCTTTAGCCTGTTATTCGGTTAAATGTTAGTAAGTGATCATCAATTTCTTTTATATATTGATGTGTAATATGAAAATTCCCACCAGTCAAACATCGGTTTCTTAAATTTTCCCTAATCACAGAAACTTGATAATACAGTTTTGGCACACATGAATATTCAATAAACACTTGTAAGACCTAGTATAATAAACAAATTTTACAAAATGAAATTTTAACATCAAATTTCATAACAGTATGATAGAACATTTCTTTACAACTCAGTTGAACACAATAAGTGCACTTGTCTTAAATACTTTCATTTCTTCAACACCTATTTCAGTTTTTCTGAGGAAACCTTGAATGAATTAGGACCTTGCATTTCATTTGCTGTCATTTAAAATGTCCAGCTTGAAACAAAAAAAACTCCAGTATTTGGTCTGGTTTTGCAGACAAATATTAAGCCTAGTCCTGGACTAAAAACAAACAATGTTAATGTTGAGCTTGATTTTCTTTAGTCCAGGACTAGCCTAGTGTCTTTGAAACTGGCCCTTAGCATTGGGGAAATAATTTAAAATATCCCATAGGGACTTAAATTTTTTTTGCCAAATATTTGTAAGTGGTAAAAACACAATATATAAACAAATTTGTTTAAATACTGAATGCTGGTGTATGAGATCTATTAATCGGGGTGTTTAAATCCTGAAAGATGATAGGCTGATATCGCGAAAGGTAGTGCTTTGGGATATTGAACCGCATGCCACAGGTTTGACATGACATCACTTTACTGTTCTAATTATGTTGGTAACCAGTTTATAAGCGCAAGAAGGCATCTTGGGGGGGTTTGTGTTATTTTGCCAATATACCACGGCTAAGCACTGTGACCAGGGCTCCGCGATGCGTCGTGCCTAGGGACAGCGCTTAGACATGGTATATTAGCATCGAACCACACCCCTTCATGCCTTATTGATAACTAACATCACAGGTATTACATCATAACATGTATTTTGGTTATTACATTAGTAACAAGTTTATGTGGCGTTTTGGGTGTTTGTGGTACATTGAAAATACTGTATCACTGCTAAACGTGGTGTCCAGGCAAAATGTAAATCATTGCATAATAGTTCATATTCTGGTATTTTGTCCATATACCACAAGCCGTCATTGCCTTCCATTGTACATCAGGTACAATACATTATATGCAGTATACATAAAATGCTCAAGATAACAATTGTTCATAGATAAGAATCGATGTATCCACATAGGTCCCTACTTTAGTACCATCCAACCCCACTGCAGAACATTCTGTTCTAGAACGGTAACCATAGAGATCCACTGAGTGACAACTTGGCCCTAATGTCGATTTGTGACTGAGACAAAATTATTGCATGATCACAAATCACAGCAATTACTGAAGAGTTGGTTGGATTCAAAGTGTGAAAAAATGAACGGATATCACTATTCTGTGGTGGTTCGAAAATTAAATGGTCCATTACGAATTTAAATGTGGCTGTTTAAAACTGTTCAAGTCAAACCCAGGCTTTTCAACACTTCCTCAGTGTAATGATGTTAACATAAATGAAATTACCGAAAATGGTAGCAAGGTGAGTTTTGGATAGGAGCACCTGCTGGATGTAAAATGATTTGTGTATTGTCCTGTTTCTAACTGTAACATTCATGATGTCGCTTAATAAAGAGGTCCCAGATTGCTATAGAAATGCCGTTGAGGATAATGCTTTTTTTCCATTTGTCAGGAATGGTGAGAGTCCCCAATGTGAGAGGAATTGGCACACACCACACAGGTCAGTTGCTGGTCTGTACTGGTCAGTTCTGTTAGTTTGTGTTTTACAAATCATCGTCTCATCCTACTTTAAGTCATCCTCTGTGTTCATCCTGATTTCTTCATCTTTTTTTCATCTGCTTTCCTAAGTCATCTGCTCCATGTATGAATCTCCCTTTCAGTCTCTTGCTAGCTTCCCCGTTCATGTTTTCCCAGTTTCTTGGGCTCCTTGCTGGGCATGCACCAGTCATCTGCCTCACTGCTCGTCTGGTAATGCCTTATGGCTGACTTGTTATAGACAGGAAGTCTTTCAACAGACTCTGAAGATAATGCCTGCGAATTGAGCACATAGCGTTAGGTTCAACATAGTTTTAACACTGAGCCATACTGCACAACAGTTCCTAGCCAGAGGTACTTCATTGCTGGTGGTTCTATCTACAGGAGTTACTTACGTAGTCTAATGAGATAATAGGCTTAATGGTAAAATGGAAATGAAGAAGTATTTCAAGGATAATCCAGCAAGAATAAATGTAAGTTCGTGGAAAATTAAATGAAAATGGCTGGGAATCACTGCATATATAATGAGCTCATTTTGAGAATTAACCTGTAATTCTTTTTACTTTGCAAACATTGATTTTACGGTGCCTTGCATAAATATTTTGTAGTGTGACAACCTGGATTGCAATAGTTTTTTATTGGGATTTTTACTATTTGTTTCGTACAACATGCTGAATACTTTGAAAGTGCAAAATATTTTATATTGTGACACAAACGTTAAATTAAATTTAAAGAAATAAGACATTTGTTGGTTACATAAGTATTCACCCCCCTGAGTCAATACTTGGTCAGACCCCCTTTGGCTTCAATAACAAGTATGTCTCTACCAGCTTCTCCAATTTTAGGCAATTTTTCCTGGCATAATGGCTCAAGCTCTGTCAGGTTATATGGGGATGTTGGTGAACAGCAATATTCAAGTCCTTCCAGAGATTCTTAAATCTGATTCATGTACCTGGTTTTAAAACAATCCAGTATAGCTTTGGCTGTGTGTTTAGGGTCATTATCCTGCTGGAAGATTAACCTCCGCCCCAGCCTAGGTTGTCTTGCAGAATTTCCTCCATCCATCTTGCCTTCAATCCTGAACAGTTTCCCAGTCCTTGATGATGAAAAGCATGCCCACAACATGATGCTTTCACCACCATGCTTCACCGCGGGGATGATGTTCTCAGGGCGATGAGCAGTGTTGGCTTTGCTCCACACATAGATTTTTGAGCTAAGGCCAATAAATTAAATGTTGGTCTCATCAGACCAGAAAACCTGTTCCCCATGATTGCTGTGTCTCCAACCACATGCCTTTGGGCAAATTTTGATACATTTTTCTGTTTTCAGCAATGGCGTTCTCCTCACCACACGTTCGTGAAGCCCAGCTTTGTGAAGCATCCAGTTTATAGTTTTAGTGGTTTCTCCCATCTCAGTTGCGGATCTCTCCAGCTCCTTCAGAGTTACTATTGGTCTTAGGGTTGCTTATCTGACTAATGCATTCCTTACCCGGTCATTGAGTTTTGGTGGACAGCCTTGTGAAAGCAGAGTTGTGGTTGTGCCATATTCTTACAATGTTTTTAATAATGGATTTAACGGTGCTCCGGGGGATATTAAAAGTTTGAGATTATAAAAAGTTTTTTATTAACCCACACTGATTGGTGCTTCTCCAGAACTTTATCCGGAACTTGTTTTGATAGCTCCTTGGTCTTTCTGATGTTGTTTGTTTACATATTTTCTCTAACAAATTCTGGGGCCTTCCAGAAACAGGTGTCTTTACTTTGAGATCATGTGACACTAATTCCAGACAAACAGACTTCAATCACTTAATTATGTGAGTTCTGAGGGCATCTGGTTGCACCAGGTTATTTAGGGGTTCCATAGCTAGGGGGTGAATACTTAAGTAACCAACAAATGTCTGTTTTTTATTTATCTTCCGTGACACAATAAAAAAATATTTTGCACCCTCAAAGTTTTTGGTATGTTGTGTAAAACAAATGGTAATAATTCCAATACGATCCTATTTTACTCCAGGTTGTCACACTATAAAATGTGGAACCATCCAAGGGGGGTGAATATTTATGCAGCAGTTTTTGACTGTAGGAAGGCAGAAGAGGGGAGGGTTTACCTTCAGATAGATGACGGCAGATGTCCCGTACCCCTCCATTGAGTATAGCTGCAGGTCTCCCTGGAAGTATTTAGCATAGAGACGAGAAATGGGAAGCCCATAGCCAAAACCAGCCTAAAGAGAAGCGGAGCAAGCAACAAAAACATTACAGTTGAACTGTTATTAAACTCACTCACATGCTCCCCTAAACTTTAGACCTTCTAAATCAAGGTCCAGTCTCCATTGTATTTCACCTCATTTAGAACCATGTTCACTCAAGTCAAGCGAAAAAATTTATAAATAGACAGCCCTCGTTTGCTTCACTTGTAATGCAATTACTGCCAAAATGACAGACCTAAATAAAGCTACGCAAAATGTCAGTTTATCGCCTCACCAGCGGAGCATTTCGGGAGTTGTCAAGGTGGACGGGACTGGGGGCAGTGGAGTACATGTAGCTGAACAGACGCTCGATCTTTCTGAGGGGCACTCCACCACCTCTGTCTGATATCTACAGGGAACAACAATAGTATCAGCATCACAGTTCTTTCTGTTGTCTCACTAAATATGGTCATAGTGAAACTAAGGGAGGGAAATACCTTGATAGTCAGGTCCTCTGTGCCCAGGGAAACACGAACTTTGACTGGTGGTAGATGCACTGCGTTTTCATGGGTCTCCACTGTGGCTCTCATGGCATTCTACAAAACAAAAGAAAGAAATGAGAAATGTAAATTTTAAATGTATATTAAAGGTATATAGTTGAAACGCATGTTTGTATGGATCAAATGTTTACTTGGTAAAAGTTACTGTTCGGCATTGTACCTTAAAGAGCTCAAACAGCATGTGGTAGAGATGTGAGGGCACATAGACGATACGCAGAGGCTTGCCGGGATCTTTGGCTGTGAAAGAATACATAACATGAACTGTAGATGTGAAAAAAATCATAACATGATACATTTATTTATTTAAACAGGTAAGTTGACTGAGAACAAGTCCTCATTTGCAGCTACAACCTGTGTAGTCCACATAAAATACAATGTACAATAACAAGCAAAGCAATTAAAAGCAAGAAGAAAACAACTCCATCTACCTATCCAGCGATTCCTTAGTATTCATTTTACTGTGGCGCTACGCCATCTGTAGAACAGGAATTCAGACATCACTAAGCAGCAGAATACCCATAAAGAGTGAAGAGTACTACACATCATAACAAACCTTAAACACCATCAGACCCCAGCCAAAGTTACCCCGAAGCCCGGAAAAAGGAGCAAAACAAAAATAAACAGCACAACAATAAACAAAAAGATCAACATCAACAAATCTCCACAAAATCAGGACCCCGATTCCAACCGGCCAATTTACAACACCCCATATGCCGGTCAGTATCCCACCCGTATATACCAGACAAACAGTTTGAAGAAAACTCATTCCGATTGAATAAACAAACCAACATTTAGTGGGCCCGGCAGTAGAAGCTTCACTGACATTTTGTTTTAATGGAAAATTAGAAAATGTTAAAAATGTGTTATACATATTTGAAAGTTAAATTATGTCACTAGGTGTTTAGGGTTATGTAAATATTGGGATATCTTTAATATTATTTTAAGAAAAATGAAACTGCACAAAAAATGTATAGTGGACAAAGACAATGATTGAAGGGTAAAAAAAGAAAGTATGAAAAAAGTATGAAAATATGTAGAAGTATGTGGATAAATAGCTAGCTAATAAGGGCTAAACAGAGAACCTTGCGGAAATCTTGCAAAAGCAACTCAAAAATCCCGGCAACAGGGCTACCGGCAAGGAAAGCTTTAATTGTTCGTACTCATATGTTCATAACGAATAATGTAAAAAGTATTTGTATACCAAAATATGTTGTGCAATTGTGTCTTTCACGTTACAAAAATCATTAAAATCGCTAATGTAACTCGATAGCAATGTCAACGTAAGAAGCTTGCTAACCAACGTTCTGACTTTAGCCAGCTGAAGTGATATGACTGCGTTATTGTAACCTTATATTGTTCTTGAGATAATGTCTTGCTCCCCAATGCACTACAAAGATAATGTCTTGCTCCCCAATGCACTACAAGCACTGAAAAAAGTATTTGCCTCTCAACAGTACATATCCATACATGTCAAGACTTGTCATTCAAAACACTCTGAAAACGGTTTACCGACAGGGACACAGTTAGCGCAATCCAATCACTCACCACCGAACAATGCACGACAGCCTGAAATAACAGCCTCACCCACAGTCAAGAACACACATACAGACAAAGCGAGGATGGCTGCCATACGATGCCTCCCCCACCCGGCATTTTATGTACAAAGGTGTATAGCCAGAACAGATCAATGCCCGTACACCTGAAGACAAGTGGCATTGAGAACAGCTTCGCATTTGCAATCGGCAACCTGGCAAAGATTAGACCCAATGGGGCGAGATGATATAAATGTTACACATGGAGTATACAAAATGTTTAAAAACAAGATGCAGATCGTCAGACTATGACGAGTATATATACAGTTAGTGTAAATGAGTCTATATTAGAGAGGTAGATCAGATGGTATGAAGTGGCTCGACAATAGGTAACACTTGGGCGTAACTGTGCAAATGATACAGTGTAAATAACATACAATAAATAACTAACAGTGCGGATTAGTGTGCGCAAATATACCATGGGGCATAACTAAGGTACAGGGCACAAATGGGCATAGACAGTGTGTGAGTGAGGGAGGATAGTAAGCATGTACAGTGGTCAGGCAGAAGCTCTGACAGTCGTACCTTAAAAACAGTGTGGAAAATTCTCAAATTTCAGTTTTTTTTGTAGTTCGTTCCAATCGTTAGAAGCTGAGAACTGGAAGGAGTGTCAGTCACCACCGCCTGATCCTGAAATCTGACAGTGGCTTCTTATTGAATATATTGTTTACCAAAGCACTCCTTGTAATTTCTTGTTCAGATGTCGTTAAGTCCGTAACTGCAGGCTGGGCAGAAAATGTTTGACGAATGTAGTTGTCTACGTTCTCCACTTCGGGAAAGTACCTGCACCACCTGAGGTGCCTAATACACAGTTTGACAGGCCAGATACATTGGTTGAGAACAGCTGCTGTATGATATTGCCTTTTTTTTAAAAAGTTTTTTGCCTTGTTTAGTGTTTTAATGTTTTCATTCTTGCCATGACTCAAGTTGTTTGCTTGGATTACATTGAATGGGCATAAATATGTTGTTATTTGTTCACCTATGTTACATTTATTTAGTGATTGAAGGTCTGCCAAGATTTAGTGTAATAGAAAATCAAAAATAGGGCAAATATGTTTCTGTATATTGTGATTAGGGCTGGTACGATATGCGTATCGTGATACAATATGCACTACAGAGCCAGTTCGCTTGGCAACAGTATATAATGCCTGCAACACGAACTCTGATATTTCATTTCAAACTAATAACGCCAGTTATAATTCATTGCAATAAACATTGTGAACTCATTGCTAATTGTAACCAAATTCAATTGTATTGTGTTTGTGTCGCGACACGCATATCGTACCAGCCCTATTTGTGATATTATTATTTGTATGGGTGAATTGACTAATAATAATAATGTCAATTAATAATAGATGAAAACATAGGATTACATTTACCTAATCCAAACCAATTCCACCTACATTAAACTCTTGATTAGCTGTTGTTGGAAATGTGTATTATAACCTGATATTATGTTATGAACAACATACACATATTATCACTAGCGTAACGATCACCCAACACCAATTTGTTTTAATTTCCTTGTTCCAGAGGGCCTTTACGTCTACATAAGACATTAATTAATAACTGCAAAATGGATGGATGTGGTTAGCCATAGTTTCTTTTGAGACTTCACTAAGAGACAAGACGGGGCATGCACTGTTGCACTGCTGACATGTACAAAACTGAGTGCTAGTTAGACTACAACCCATCACAACTGATGCGAATGTGCACATTCCAATGTAAACAATATTCAATAGGTTAGAACCTAAGTTTATTGGTATTTAATCTTTGGTCTTTTGGGGAAAACCAAATTTAAAATGGATTTGATGATATCTCAGCAATGAATAAACACCAAAAATAAAATAGACTTTAAAGCTATCGTAAGAATATGGAAGTGGCACTTTTGTTTATCACTCAATTCACAAGGCATACTAAGTCTTCCCTTACACAGAAAAATAAACATTTTTTATCTTCACACAGGTAAAAAGCTCAACATTTATTTACTTGTGTGAAAGCGAGGTGTTTAAAAACTGCAGCTCTGTGGACACGGCTGCCTGTGGTAAATTCTGTGAGACTCGGACGCCAAAACTGCCATCTCACTCCTGACAGGCGTACCTGATACTGAGCAGACACACGGTGCATATACTAAAGTAACACAGCTAGCCACTTAAGAAGGACCAGTTAAATAGCTTTGAACACCACTCATACAGACAAGCCTTTGTGCGCACACATGCTCACACACTTAGCAAACTGCACCCAGAATTGAACTGACAAAGACAAATTGAATGTAAGATCAAGAATACCGAAACTAAAATATGGCTCAACCTCAAACGAATCAAATGCCAAGAGAACCTGGCAGACCATTTCTGTAAACCTCATCTTCTACAACAACCCCTGGTCTAAAATGCTGTTTGAACCAATACCAAAAAAGTATTTTTTATAGGAGAACTGGAGAGAGCTTCAAGCTACTCTAGTTAATTACATTTAGCAGACACTTTTATCCAAAGCAATTTACAGTAATCTCTCCTTATTGGTGAATAAGCAAATATGACTGCATAATGTTCTCTCCACATGAACCCAACAGAAATATAATTACATATTTAACATTCTGAGATACAGTTTATATAAGAAAATCAGGGCCTGATTTACCAACACTAGCGCAGTTTGCACTGCGTCTGTTTATGCGAGTTTGGTAATTGCGCACGCTATGCTTCCACATATAGCGTGGTATTTATCAAACCCGATACCCATTACGCAATCAGCGCATACTCCGCCCTCCATTAGCGCGCCTCTAAAAGCGCAAACAATGGCCCCGTACGCATCTATCATGGATCTCCCTAAGGAAAAAGAAAGCGCAAGCATAAATTTAGTGAAGATGAAATTAACATCTTAGTGCATGAAGTAACAGCAAATCTGATATATATTACAGG
>JACXGM010030321.1:0-13340 GCA_016801145.1 Umbra pygmaea
ATATAGTTTTACAAATATAGCTATAGCTCATTGGCTGTTCACTCAATCAATCTAAAATGTTAGACTTATGTGGCCAGCCCCTTAACAACATGATTTGAATTGGATCCAGTATCCTATCTTAATATATGGCTTTGTAGGGTTCTTTCAAAGAGGATGTAGAAAAATAAAAACAGAAAATAATTATGCATTTTCTTTATTTTTTTTCTTTAAAAAAATATCAACCATATGTTTGTACTTGCCTCAGGTCCAGTGAAACAACAGTTTAACTTTGGGTATGTTTTTTTAGGCAGAATTTGACAATTAGGGGGCGAGCCCTAAGAGGTTAAGTTAGGTACACTTGAATTGACCTAGCTAGCTAAAAGGTTCCAACACAAAACAAAGTTATAGAACTAAGAAAAAAAAGACAAATTGATAGAAATATAATCTACTACCTGCTTTCTTTAATATATATTTTTGAAAGTGTTTTATATAGTTAAAATGCTAAACAATCAATATCTTAATATCTCTCTATCACTCTATCCAACATCACCAACTCACTAAACTATCTGTCACACCTGCGTACTGAAACATTTATCCTCTGATCGTTTGATTCAGTTCATATTTTATCAAAGTCAACGGACATTCTCCTTGCAGGATAAATGAATGGGAGTAGTACGGCTGAGAGGAGGATATGATTTTCCATTCTCCGGCAATTCAAGTTTCTACCAAAGAGGGTGCTATTTTCTCTACTGAATGCCACTGAGAAACATATTGTACACCACGTTCCAAATTATTATGCAAATTGTATTTTACACTGATTTTCCTTAATAGTCGATGTAAATGACAGTCAGTATAATTTTCAAGTCACCAACCGTTCAATTTCATTGAACAAACCACCCAATGAAAACAGTATTTTGTTCTAAAATAAAAAACTCAAAATGTACTTTTCCAAATTATTATGTACAACATTTAGTAGAGTTTCAAAACAAGTTTTAAACACTGCTCAAAAAAATAAAGGGAACACTAAGATAACACATCCTAGATCTGAATGAATGAACTAATCGTATGAAATACTTTCGTCTTTACATATTTGAATGTGCTGACAACAAAATCACACAAAAATTATCAATGAAAATCAAATTTATCAACCCATGGAGGTTTGGATATGGAGTCACACTCAAAATCAAAGTGGAAAACCACACTACAGGCTGATCCATCTTTGATGTAATGTCCTTAAAACAAGTCAAAATGAGGCTCAGTAGTGTGTGTGGCCTCCACGTGCCCGTATGACCTCCCTACAACGCCTTGGCATGCTCCTGATGAGTCTGTGGTGCAACGTGGCATTGGTGGATGGAGCGAGACATGATGTTCCAGATGTGCTCAATCGGATTCAGGTCTGGGGAACAGGTGGGCCAGTCCATAGCATCAATGCCTTCCTTTTGCAGGAACTGCTGACACACTCCAGCCACATGAGGTCTAGCATTGTCTTGCATTAGGAGGAACCCAGGGCCAACTGCACCAGCATATGGTCTCACAAGGGGTCTAAGGATCTCATCTCGGTACCTAATGGCATTCAGGCTACCTCTGGCGAGCACATGGAGGGCTGTGCGGTCCCCCAAAGAAATGCCACCCCACACCATTACTGACTCACCACCAAACTGGTCATGCAGGAGGATGTTGCAGGCATCAGAATGTTCTCCACGGTGTTTCCAGACAATCTTGGTGTTCTCTGGCAAATGCCAAACGTCTTGCACAGTGTTGGGTGGTAAGCACAACCCCCACCTGTGGACGTCGGGCCCTCATACCACCCTCATGGAGTCTGTTTCTGACCATTTGAGTGGACGCATGCACATTTGTTGCCTGCTGGAGGTCATTTTGCAGGGCTCTGGCAGTGCTCCTCCTGCTCCTTCTTGCACAAAGGCAGAGGTAGCGTTCATGCTGCTGGGTTGTTGCCCTCCTATGGCCTCCTCCACGTCTCCTGATGTACTTGCCTGTCTCCTGGTAGTGCCTCCATGCTCTGGACACTACGCTGACAGACACAGCAAACCTTCTTGTCACAGCTCGCATTGATGTACCATCCAGGATGAGCTGCACTACTTGAGCCACTTGTATTGGTTGTAAGACTCAATGCTACCACTAGAGGTCATATTTACTAAAATCAAAAGCTATTTCAATCAAACACATCTTAACATCTTAATAGCCAGCAGCATAGAGCCCTGTATTGCCCTGCTGGTTTGCTTCTAAAGCTAAGCAGGGTTGGGCCCGGTTAGTCCCTGGATGAGAGACCAGTGCTGCTGGAAGTGGTGTTGGAGGGCCAGTAGGGGGCACTCTTCCCTCTGGTCTATATATCTTTCACAATGCCCCAGGGCAGTGATGGGGACATCTGCCCTGCATAGGGTGCCGTCTTTCGGATGGGATGTTAAACGGGTGTCCTGAATCTCTGTGGTCATTAAAAATCCCATGGCACTTATCGTAAGAGTAGGGGTGTTAACCCTGGTGTCATGGCCAAATTCCCAACCAGGCATCACTTCAATCATGGCCACCTAATAATCCCTCTCCTTCCTAATTGGCATATATAACTACTCATCTCTCCACCTAATAGCTGATGTGTGGTGAGTGTTCTGGCGCAACATGGCTGCCGTGCATCACCCAAGTGGGTGCTACACATTGGTAGTGGATGAGGTGGGCTTTCCTCCTCACTGTGTAAAGCGCTTTGGGTAACTTGACATTTTTTAAAAATTATTATTATTTATTAACAGGGCAAGTTACATAGGAACTTTTCTTTGATATCACCTTCACAATTCTTGCATCCATTGAACTTGTGAGTTAATGGAGAGTTTCTGCTTGAATTTATTTGCAGGATGTCAGAATAGCCTCCCAGAGCTGCTGTTTTGATGCAAACTGCCTCCCACCCTTATGATTTTTTGCTTAAGGATGCTCCAAAGGTTTTCAATAGGTTTGAGGTCAGGGGATGATGGGGGCCACACCATGAGTTTTTCTCATTTTTTTCCCCATAGCAGCCAATGACACAGACATATTCTTTGCAGCATGAAATGATTTTGCTACGAAAGGCACATTTCTTTTTGTACCATGCAAGAGAATGGTCAGACAGAAACTCTATATCCTTTGCTGAGGTCATTTTCACACCCTAAAGTGGCCTACCAGCTCTCACCCCCCAAAGGGGCCTACCTGCTCTCTCCCCATGATTCCGGCTCAAAACATGACTACGCCATCTCCTTGCTGACGTCACAGCCTTATTGGGACATGTTGTCCATCCACAAACCATCCAGTACTCCATCCATCTGGTCCATCCAGAGTTGTAGGGCACTCATCACTAAACAAGACTGTTTAAAATTAGTCTTCATGTATTTCTGGGCCCATTGCAACCGTTTTTGCTTGTGAGCATTGGTTAGGGGTGGCCAACTAGTAGGTTTATGCAGAGCTCTGGAGGATCCTACACCTTGAGGTTTGCAGGACTCCAGAAGCACCAGCAGCTCCAATATCCTGTTTGCTGCTTTGCAATGGCATTTTAGCAGCTGCTCTCTGGCAGTAACCTTCCTCATTATGCCTTTTCTGCACAAACCTGTCTGTGCTCTGAATTAGCCACCAATTTCTTTACAGTATGTCAGTATATTATGCTTATGTTTTTGTGAAATATCTTGGCAATTCACTATTTTACGCTTTTCCACAGCAGACATATCCTTTTTCTTTCTCATATTGCTTGGAACCTGTGGAACATCCTTCTTAACTAGTTTTCCTTTAATTGGGCTCACCTGGAAAACTAATTATCACAGGTGTCTGAAAATGATTTCAGTGATCCAAAGAGCCAGGCGTCCATGAGTTTGATTGAAAAACAAAATAATAATACAGTTTATTAATATTTTAGAATTTTATAGACAGGTGCATCCAATTATGAGAACAGGTATTTAAGGTGGCCAATTTCAAGTTTTTGTGCACTTTGACTCTCCTCTGAAGAGTGGCAACATGGGGGCTTCAAAACAACTCTCAAATTACCTGAAAACAAAAATTGTTCAACATTATGGTTTAATGGAAGGCTACAAAAAGCTATTGCACAGATTTAAGCTGTCAGTGTCCACTGTGATGAATGTAGTGAGAAAATTGAATACCACAGGCACAGTTCTTGTAAAGGCCAGAAGTGGCATGCCAAGTAAAATATCTGAGAGGCAAAGGCGAAGGATGGTGAGAATAAAAACAGCCCACAGCCCACATACCACCTCCAAAGACCTACAAAATCATCTTGCTGCAGATTGTGCCACTGTACATCGTTCAACAATTCAGCAGACTTTGCACAAGGAGAAGCTGTATGGGAGAGTGATGCGGAAGAAGCCTTTTCTGCACACATGCCACAGAATCGCTTGAGGTATGCAACGCACATTTGGACAAGCCAGCATTATTTTGGAAGAAGATGCTGTGGACTGATGAAGGGGCCATATCAAGGGGCATTATGCATGGTGGCAAAACACAGAATTCCAAGACAAACACTTGCTACCCACAGTAAAATTTGGTGGAGGTTTGAGCATGATGTGGGGCTGTGTGGCCAGTGACGTTACTGGGCATCTGGTTAAAGTTGAGGGTCGTATGGATTCCACTTAATATCAGTAGATAATTGAGAATAATGTAGAGGAATCAGTCACAAAGTTGAAGTTACACTAAGGCTGGACATTTCAACAAGACAACGACCCAACACACTTCTCAAAATCTACTCTGGCATTTATAAAGAGGAACAATTGACCTATGGCTAAGCCACACCCCCTCCACTCGGACAAACAATCAACATTTGGTGACAGACGCTATGGAGACAGAAAGATTATAGGAAGTGTCTAGAGGCTGTTATTTCTGCTAAAGGAGGCTCAACTAAATATTGATGTGATATTTCTGTTGAGGTGCCCAAATGTATGCACCTGTTGACTTTCCGTTTTGATGCATATTGCACATTTTCTGTTCATCCAATAAACCTAAATAGTACTGTGTCCTTCAGATATTTGATAGATCAAAATGAAATTGCTGATCCAAACGAAATTGCTGACCAATTATTTATAAATGAAGATCATGGAAATTGTCAGGGGTGCCTAAACCTTTGCATATGACTGTATTTGCATTAATGAGCAGTTGAACACACCAGGTGCCACAAGAAGGCAAAGATCATCGCTGATGCTAGCCACCCGAGCCATGGCCTGTTACAGCCAATCAGGCCGACCAGACAACAGTGATTTAGAAGCATTCTGTCAAAAACAAATACACTGCGTAAGAGCTTCTTCCCACAGACCATCAGGCAGTTAAATGCACCCAACTACTAAAATGGTTGTACGGGCCATCATGGAGAGTTACACTGACCTCTTCTTTGCAGAGCCTCATCCCATTCTTGTAACTGCTTGTCTACCTCTAGTCACTATGGACTGTTACACTTGATGTCATAATCTACTGATCTATGTGGGTCCCCCTTCCCTTAAAATGTCAGTATGGACATTTTCTTATTGCTTATATTTTCATTGTACCTGTCATATACATGCACATGTAAATATAGTACAGTATTGTTACGTGCCCTTTCCATGGTGTACATAAATAGAGGCAAGCGAGAAGGAGATGCAATCAAACGTGGTTTAATTTCCTGAATACTTCCTCGAGGGGCAAAACAGTATGTAGTACACAATGATAAACAAACACCACGCAACATGAACACGTATCATTAAACATTGACCGACAGGGAACACGACCAAACACCCAACTGAAATACAACACCTAACTAGACACAATGGGAAACACCTGGGGACCAGGACTAACAATGACGCCACCTACACATAACCTGGGAACCTGTAATACACGACAGAGGCACTAGAGGGAGACAAACATTACAAAACACAAAGGGGAGTAATCTAATACCTGAAACACAGGACTCAAGAGATATATATCATATACAGGAACACACAGGGTAGTAACTCAAAAGGAACACATGAGGAAGTAAACAGACCAACCAAACCACCATAATAAATACTGAAAACACTGAAGAACAAAATACAAGCACACTAGGAACAAGACACATGGGAAAACAAAACAAAAAAAGTCCCCTCACAGCCCCTCAACGGCTGGAAGTTACAAATATATAGATCTATTCTATATACACACTCCAATTCCATAAAAGTTGGGACAGTATGAAAAATGAAAAAAACACTAACAAAAAGAGTAATTTGATGTTTAATTTCACCCGGTACTATATTGAAAACACATTATGTCTCATGGCAGGTGTTGGTGTGTTTGGAGTGAATAGAGACAGATGCTGGGAGGAGTGTTCAACAATGTTTTATAAAATGGGTCCGGTGATATCTGCAATTTGATTGGCTAAAACTGCATTCCAAGCCTATGACAAATCCCTGATATCCGCACTGTAGAATGTTGCCTTTTCACTGATGTGCTTAATATGTAATCAAAAAGTATCACTACGCCCCCCTGAGGAGCTGAACAAAATAAAAAACATGGCGGACAATTCCTCTCGCTTCAAATCTCAACACCAACTTTCAAATAAGACCATCTAAAAAATAAAAAAAATAAAAACAGAGGTATGTACACAAACTTATTTGTTCAAATTCGCCGTGTTCACTATAAGGAATAACTGCACATGGATATGGACTAGTAATGACATTTCTAACATGTTTAGTGTCTTAAAGCACGTTTTTTTAACTTGCCCTGTAAATGTGTAATAGTTGTATACTGGAGCAAAAGGTAAACACGGTTTTGGCAATACAGATTGTTTGAGTTATTAACGCTACTGACAGCACTTCCGATATGCAAACAACAGAGCTACGTTTTGAAATCGCCCGGAATTCTCCTTTAACTCATAAGATCCGAATTTAAAATTGACAGCAGAGAGAAATCTAGAAAGGATCAAATTTTTGGATTTGACCATTTATAAATACGTTGATATTTTGGAAACTACCATCTACTTCAAGACGCAGAGTATAACACTTTTACGCACAGACAGTTAATCCTTGACACCTCATACAATATAGTCTACCAGTTGGTCAAATAGGACCTACTTAAGACTACAACGTAACTGCAGTACAGCAGTTAGTAAAATACTTTAGTATTTGTACTATCTAATAACCGGGAACGAATACTAATTAATAGTTTTATTAATTATAGCCTGTTAAGGACAGCACCTGCATAATACATGAAAGTATGTTTTCATAACGTTTCGTTTCGAGACAAGATTGCACAATGTGGCTTTTGATGGATGTATATAAATGTCCAGAAACAAAATTCAAAGAAATGCGCTTGCAATGCAAAACTGCACAGACGTTGGCTTGACTGCGTTAACTATAGTGTCGTCAGTACAGTAGCTATAGCAGGCTGATTGATGTTGACAGTACGGCATAAAAAATGCATCACTAAAGCAAACTGGCTAACGAATGCCATTTAAATTAAATTCAACTGTGCATAAGTGTTATAAACAATCTAAATAATCCGTTTTATAGTAACTATACTTGATTTGTGGCGTAGTAAGATGACAACAGTAAAAGGAGTGGTGGGGGGTACGTTAATGTTTCCTGATAACTGCACGCCTCGTGACATTTTCTTTCGCTAAAAATACTAATTTAAACATTGATTTTCACAAATAAAATGTTGGCAACCGTTTTATAAGCGCATTAACACACTCCAGACTCTGCGTTGCCAGGGAATAACCGCACACCTCTGCAGTGAAAGACTTTCTACACTGCTGAGGTGTGCGGTTATTCCCTGGCAACGCACAGTCTGTCGTGTGTTAATGCTTACTTAATGAACACTAATAGGAGGAACACCATCATTGTTGCCTTGAATTTACTGACAACACTGACTTTGCAGCTGCACAACAAATATTTAAAGCTCACTATGCTCTATCACGGCATAGATGCAGTTGCTAAATATACAGTGTACGCCTTGCTCACAATACCATATACATTATGTATGACAATTAGTTGTGAAGGCACAATTGTAGTGGATAAAAAATGTTCACAGGACCGATTATAGCAGATTCCACAGCTGGTCTAAGGACTGTCATTCTCTTCCACCATATTGAGGATTCCTGAGTGGGAATTGATGGTCCTGGATGGAAGGGGGGTCAAACCCCCCACTGGAACACATAGTCCTTGCCTGATGGGTGAAGACAACAGATTCAACTGATGAAGCTGATAAAACTCAACATTATACTAGATAATAATATGACATTTGGTGTTTTCTTGACAGTCCCATAAAGGGAGTTTTTATTATACAGACATTACAAGGTTTAACAGGTCATTTGATCTTCCACAGGTTTAAGACAAATACTATTTTCTTACGTTATTCAAATGGCATAAAGTGGGCGCAGACTGTTTCTTTGTTTAGGACAGGATGGCGCCTAAATGGCTATCTATTTTCATTTTTTATTTATTTATTTGGGACAAAGTGCACATTAATGAACAATCTTACACTATAGCATAGAAGCTAATTTCCATCTGTAGTCCCAAACCTAACCTGCATGTTTTTGATGGTGTAGGAAACCTGAGCACCCGGAGGAAACCCCTGCAGACAAGGGGAGAACATACAAACTCCACAAAGAAAGGCCCAAGACGACCGGGGTTCGAACCCAGAACCTTCTTGCTGTGAGGCCACAGTGCTATCCTGCCCTATGCTTGCCCTATCAATAATCCAATCATGTAAATGTGTTGATACTGGCCCTTTTTGTTCCAACTCCAGCCAGTGAACTGATTCCCATTTCTTATGCAGCGGGAATAAAATGGGTGTCACCTGATCGGAGAGGATAAAACTCTTTGTTTTAGTTAGTTTGAGGAGTCCTTGTTAACGGAGGCTCCTGGCACACATTCATGTGTGCCATAGAATTGTGTTAGAGTAATGTTAGATTACTAGACTGAACCGTAAAGTATTTGCTTAAATTGTAGATCGGATTTAGGATTTTGGGACGACATGTAATATTCTTCGTTTTGTAATTTGTGTTATTCTTTGCCTAGTTAAAGCATGTACTTTGATGAAATTAAGTAATTTCCCAGTATATCTCCAGTGGAGATATTACCAGGGACGTAAGGTATCTTGTTACGGCCTGCTCATAGTGTTCAGCCCTTATCACACATTCCAGCTAGGTACGCACTGTCTGACTATTGCGGGCAACAATAAGTTTTCCGGTCGCGGGAGCATTCTCTTCCTTAGCTGTCTATGCACACGGATAAATAATCGATATGGGGTCAGCTAGTTAGATAGTAAATATCAACAACGTCAATACTATCCTTCTCCATACGTTATTAAGCATTCTCCCATTTATAACTCAGAATATTGCCTCAGGGGGAAAAAGGGAATATATTCATTATTAATGTGTTAATTTCACAAGTGCATATCAATAGTATTCCTCTCTCCCTGACTACACAATCAATAAGAAACACTTACAATGTCTGTCAGCTCCCTCAAATCAAACTATTAGTACAGCGTATTCCATCCATAACAGGAGTAGAAACTCACAATAAAGTGTGCCACCTTCTTTGGACACCAGAGATTTTATAGCTGTACCAACCCAAAACAGGTGTAGAGGAAATTACCTAATCAACTACTCTTGTGCGTAATGATGATCTACCCAGAGTTGCCGACTATAACTCAGTGCCCAGAAGGTGGTGCACTAAAATCAACGTGATCTCTCAGAAATCTGTGATACTACCACGGATACTTAACTTCAAACTCTGTGGCAGTTTCACGGAATGGCTGAATAATCCGTAGAATAATCACGGATCCTTAACTCCTAAATCCGTTGCAGTTTCACGGAATTGCAGCATGACATAGCAGAGTGTAAATAGCATAGATTTTGCAGGTTGGTAATTTGGGGATGGTGGATGGGCGTATAAACATGCGACTCACATACCAAAGGTTGCGAGTTCAAATCCATGCGGACACTATGCATACATTTGGTTTTCTATATCAGCGGATGCAGACGTGTTGCAAATGTGCTTTTTAGCATTTTTTTGCTCATTATCACCAAGGTTGCAAACAATACAATACAACATAATAGAAGTTACATCGAGTTAACAGCAAGGTTTCTGAGTGGTTAAGGTTAGGTTAGGGGTTGGGAAAGGGTTACATCAAATTAACAGCAATGTTTCTGAGTGGTTAAGGTTAGGTTAGGGGTTTGGGAAAGGCTTACATCGAGTTAAAAGCAAGGTCCCACTGTGCGCCAATCACAGACTTTTCCGTGAAACTGCCACAGATTTTGATCCGTGTTCATTTCACAGAATGTTCTGCCATTCCGTGGAACTGCCACGGATTCTGATGTTCATACTCCGTGGCAGTTTCACTGATTTCTAAGAGATCAGGCTGACTAAAATGAAAACAAACCCAAACATAGTACAAAATAATCCCCTAATACTGTATATTCAAAAACACCCATATCGAGATTATGCCATGACATACTAAAGTCCTGTTCTGTCGTGACAATATGTGATGTTTTACTTTGTGAATTTAATTAATTTTTGAAAAATACATCAATTTAAAATTTGATGACTGCAACACAGTCCAGAAAAGGTGGGACAGTCGACTGTGTAACATCACATTTTCTTTTAATACCACTTATTAACTGTTTGGACACGGAAGACACCAGATGGAATTGTCCATCTTAATCCAGTATGCATGTCCTCAGCTGCACTGTATGGGGTCTTTGTTGCCTTATTTTGCACTTCATAATGCACCACACATTCTAAATCAGAGACCATGCAGTCCCTGCAAGGACCCACAGTCCCTGCTTACACAACCATGCACTTGTAATCTGGGTAGAATGTGGTTTGGCATTAATGGTGCCTTCACAAATGTGCAATAAGTGTAATAAGTGTTATTAAAAGAAAAGGTAATGTTACACAGTTGTAAACAGTCGACTGTCCCAAATGTTTAGGAGTGTAATTCAGTCATCAGATTTGAAAGTAGTGTATATTTTCAAAAATCTGTTAAATTCACAAAGTAAAACATCACATTTTGGGCCCAATTTTGATGATCTGAAGGGTCTGTGTACCGTGTGCATGGTCTAAAAAAGTTGTTCCCTGTGGCATAATAATCATAGGTGTGGTTTGGGCGTAACATTCAATAAACCAATCAGAGTGTCATCACCAATCACCTTTAAAAGCCAGGCATGTTTGTACCTTGGCGCATTGGCTATTATGATGGCGGATTGGCCAAGAAAGAAGGATAGATTTTCAGGAGAAGAAACTGATCTGCTTGTGCGTGAAGTGAAAGTGCGCAAGCAGATCATATATGGCACGAGCCAGGCACCCGGGAACCTATTTTTGACCAGGGGTGCTGAATAACAAAATAATGGATGTCTGACAATTTCTCCCCCCAGGAAATGTTTAGGATTTTGACAGCTAACTACATCATTTTATTGCAGTGTATGGGTGAGAGTGAGACGTTTCAGAAAGGTTTGGGCAGCCACAAATTCCACTGTTCCACAATTATGCGACAGCACTCGCCTCTCCGACTCCACTGCGCACACCCCAACCCCACCCCACAGAAAGGCACTTGACATCATCAGCCTGTAACATCTACAGATGAAATCTTGCTAATTCTAGTCGCATTACTATGCAGGAAGAAAAAAATGTTGTATCCTTTTCTGCAACATATTCTTTTCTACAACTAGCCACACCCTGCTCACTTCTCAGTGACTTACGTCACTTGACTCACTTTTGACCGCTATAGCAGCTTTAAATGTTAATTTTTAGTAGGCTATTTTTAAACATATCCATAACCCTTTTTTGCCATTTGCCTCATTATTTGATATACAAAAATATAAATCGTCAGATAGCGAGTTAGTCATTATAAAAAAATTATAATAAAGGGGATGATGCAGCACTCTCAGCACCCCCCTTCCCGCCCCCATGGCTCGAGCACTATGCCACTGCGCATGCTGTGCACGATCCTAGAGGAGTATTTCACTGATGCACCGGTAAAATAACATTAGAATGCTGCGCTGTTGACTTTAGACCAGGTTTTTGTTAGTCAATGGCACAATAACCTTCCGATGCGTCAAGATAGCACTACGTCAAGATTATCCTGAACACACCTCCCTGTCAGACCAGCACGCCCACGGGTGCAAAGATGGGCACAGGTGCATTTGCTATTTCAACAACATGGGCACTGGATGGGAAATTGACAACTGTGTCATTCTTAAATGTACATTATGTAGTTTTTGGCCACCAGGGGGCTCTCAATCAAAACAATAGCAAAAGATGTACTTGGATGTTCTTATCGTCGTCAATAACAGCCTTTCAATCTAGCGTCTCCGGCAGAAAAAATGTTCACTGACAAAGTAATGTATTGTTAAAAATATTATAACTTTATTCACGTTATGTTTGGCGGTTCCCTGGAACTTAGAGCAACTAGCGCAGTCAAAGGTTATATGACGCCATTGACGGAAGACAAAATAAAATGTCCCGTGTCTTCAAATTATATTACAAATTTCTCTGGATTTGAAAGTTGCTGAAAATATTTAGGATAATGTAAGTACAGAACTAAGAAATATATATAATATAGGTATAGTGATGTTTGCTTTTTTAATGCAAAGTACATCTTTTGTTATTGTTTGGAAAACTACAAATTGTACCTTTAAACTAGCAAAGACAGTTCCGGGCTTTGCACTGCGCCGGGTGCAAGATAGGGCCCATTGTGTTATGAATTGATGGGTGAATAGATTTTTCAAATTACATTTTATTTGCATTTTCCATATTTTCCCAACTTTTTTAATTATTATTTTTTGCTTTTTCTCTTTTACCATCAAAACTGCATTGCTGAGCATAACATTGGCATACTATTTTAACTCTACTTGCAATTATATCTGCAGCTCTTGTACATAAAAAATAAACAAATCTTGAAGTTACGTTATTAGAAATGATTCAGCTAATGCAGCTTTACCTAAAATGATATTTCAATATTTATAAATGGGTTTGTTGTTTTTGTAATGCAAATGTTTCCTTGTAAGTTTGTGTTATATAATATTTTCTAGAAGAGAAACCTCTGCCATTACATACTACAATAACATATTTGTGCCATCCTATTCACAGTACATTTATGATCACATATTTACTTTTGATACGTAAGTACATTTAAATTCCGATACATTAAGACTTTTACTCAAGTACAAATCTAATAATGGGGGACTTCAACGCGCACGTGGGCAATGATGGAGACACATGGAGAGGCGTGATTGGGAAGAACGGCCTCCCTGATCTAAACCCGAGTGGTTGTTCGTTGTTGGACTTCTGTGCTAGTCATGGATTGTCTATAACGAACACCATGTTCGAACATAGGGATACTCATAAGTGTACTTGGTACCAGAGCACCCTAGGCCG
>JACXGM010030322.1:0-13340 GCA_016801145.1 Umbra pygmaea
TGTGTAGCCATAGCAAAAATATCATATTGTAGCAAATTGGAAATTAAGTTTCAGATAGGAAGGAATATGCCTACAGTATTCATGTAGTACTCTAGTTTATTATCTCTGTCAACCTAAAGGCCTAAATATTTATAATATAACTTCTCTGATAATAGAAAACAACATAAATTATGTTTGCATCTGAATGGAAATCAATTGGAAAGGCAATTTACACACGCACTGTGTGTAAATAATTCCGGCAGGGTGAAGCGCAGTTGAGAAGCGGCAATGAAAAAGTCCAATGACATTCGGTAGGTATTATCATAGTTCAGCTACGGTATGTTTCACCTTGTCTAAGCGCAGACTGTCCATCTTCCGCATTGTGCACATGTTGGTGTTTTTTTAGGGGTCTTCCATACCCATCTGGCAGCTAAACATTGTTTGTTTTTTTGACACGCGGTATGTGTGCTGATGAATTGACACAACCAAATGCGCCAGAGTTCAGCCCCATGTCTCTTTTTAGACAAATAACTTAATGGAGTAACGAAGGTGTTGGGGAATATGTAATGAAGTAAAAGTGTCATTTTTGTTCAATGTCATTACTGTATAATATTGTAGCCTACTAAATATTTTTTTTAAGTAGCCTAATTGTTACTTTACTCTGCTGCCCAGCTACGTTTGCAAGACAGACATATTAGAAAGAGATGCACTGCAAGCTAACAAATCATTACTGTATAACGTTACTGTTATTTGCTGACATAAAATTTGGAGAGGTGAGAACACAAGTCTACCTGATTGCTGTTCCCGTTATTCAGTCTCATTGTGTTCATTTTCCTTTTTGTCGTTAAGTGATGGATAACTCCGCATCATTCTCTCACAGTTGAAATGCGCTTTAAACCCGCTTTGACACGAGAGGGATGCGGGGCCTTGCGTAATTGGCGGGGCCCTACGCAACGTGCGTAGTGAGCGTATTGGGCCGACCGGTTCTGATGCTGAGCATGGACAGCCCGCTTCAAATCACCCCACAAATATTCAATGATATTCAGGTCTGGGGACTGGGATGGCCAGTAAATTACACTGTACTTGTTCCTCTGCACAAATGCCAGAGTAGATTTTTAGCAGTGTTTTGGGTCATTGTCTTGTTGAAATATCCCCCCCCGGATAGCGAACATTGTGACTGATTCCTCAAAATTATTCTCAAGTATCTGCTGATATTGAGTGGAATCCATGCGATCCTCAACTTTAACAAGATTCCCAGTACCGGCACTAGCCACACAGCCCCACAGCTTGATGGAACCTCCACCAAATTTTACTGTGGGTAGCAAGTGTTTGTTTTGGTACGCTGTGTTCTTCTGCCACCATGCAGAATGCCCCTTGTTATGACCAAATAACTCCATCTTTGTTTCACCAGTCCACAGGACTTTATTTCAAAAGGAAGCTGGCTTGTGCGTTTGTATACCTCAAGCGACTCTGTTTGTGGCCTGTGTGCAGAAAAGGCTTCTTCCGCATCACTCTCCCATATAGCTTCTCCATGTGCAAAGTGTGCTGAATTGTTGAACGATGCACAGTGACACCATCTGCAGCAAGATGAGGTTGTAGGTCTTAGGAGGTGGTCTATGGGCACCCTTGTCATTTTGTTGATTTGAATACCTGTAACTACCTAACACTGATTTATTAGAACACACAATTGGTTTGGTGAGCTCATTAAGCCTTGATCTTCATGGACAGGTGCATCCAATCATGAGAAAAGGTATTTAAGTTGCAAGTTGTTGTTCTCTTGGACTCTCCTTTGAAGAGTGGCAAAATGGGGGCCTCAAAACAACTCTCAAATGACCTGAAAACAAAGATTGTTCAACATTATGGTTTAGGGGAAGGCTACAAAAAGCTATTGCAGAGATTTAAGCTGTCAATGTCCAATGTGAGGAACATAGTGAGGAAATAGAAGACCACAGGCACTGTTCTTGTTAAGGCCAGAAGTGGCAGGCCAAGTAAAATATGGCAAAGAGGCAAAGTCGAAGGATGGTGAGAAGGGTTAAAAAACAAATTTAAATGTGTGCACCTGTCTAATTTAGTTTTGATGGGTAATGCACATTTTCTGTTAATTCAATGAACCTCATTTCACTACAGAAATATTACTGTGTCCTTGAGTTATTTGATAGATCAAAATGAAATTGCTGATTCAAACAACCAATTATTTATAAATAAATTAATGGAAATTGTCAGGGGTGCCTAAACTTTTGCACACTACTGTATTTGGATCCTGCTAGTAGTGTGCATGATGCTGCAGGAATTCCTGGAATGTCGAAATTCCGGTTGAATGACGTACTCCAGAATGCCCACAATGACCAAAAACACACATAGGCAATGTGTGTTTGGGTGTGTACTCTACCCCTCCCAGCTGAAACTACCCTCACCATGGCATACTACGGCCAACACCTGGTGCTAATAGGGCATGTTTGACTGTAACTTGTAAAATGTTCAGTTTTCAGCAGTTAACGGAAACAAGTTTGAAGATTACTGTATCTTTAAATAAGTAATGTTTTGTGGGGACTCCTTGGAGGGTAGGGTTGGACAGAGATTAGGACGTGATGCTGTAGGCTCATGGTTAGGCAGGGTTTCCCGCAGATAATTTGTTAGTTAAGGTGGTAGGGTGGGGTTTGCCGACAGACTAAGGGGGAACTTGTTTGTGCAATAGACTACAGACTCTGTACTAAATTTAACAGTTATTTTATTAAACTCTAAATATTCAATTTAAATAATATATATATATAATTCAGAAATAACCAGCTTTTTTTATATTACCTGCCTCTAACATTACTCCTACGCCCTTGGTGCTGCCTACAGAAACTGTAGAATTATTGATTACATTCCTGCCACACTCCCTGCTGATAATGGATGACTCATTTTCATCACATTTCATTCTACTGATGGATGAATTGGTGTCTCCTGCTGTTGGTGTCTCCTGCTGTTGGTGTCTCCTGCTGTTGGTGTCTCCTGCTGTTGGTGTCTCCTGCTGTTGGTGTCTCCTGCTGTTGGTGTCTCCTGCTGTTGGTGTCTCCTGCTGTTGGTGTCTCCTGCTGTTGGATCCAGGTGTTTCTCACTTCAGATAAAATGTGCAGACATCCTATCTATTTCATATTTTTCATGTATTGCTTTCAATGTAGCGGTTTGCTTATACTTCAAAAAAGGTTAATATAGTGAATCTCTTTAAGCACAATGTTGTCTTGAAATGAAATACACCCTGGCAATGCAGCTTTCTCTGTTAGAGTGACATTACGCTTGTCCAAAATTAGCTTCAGTGACACCAATGACTACAGTTGTTCTCTTTTTTTTATATTAAAACTGATAATCTTACCTGGCTGCATTTACACAGGAAAAAGAGCTGATGTGATTGTTCGAAGGAACAATTAGTGAAATACATTTTTCGTCTTCAATCTAAAACACTATGTTCTAGACCTAGAGTGATTATTTAGTTTTCAGCTGCACAGTGTTTTGTGTGTCTGTGTTCTTGACAGATAGATTAAGCCGTTCAGGCCGTGTGCTGGTCATACTGTGAGATGATACCACAGCTCGATCTAGGGCCTAACGTTCACAGATTCAGCCCTGATAATATCCTTTATCTCTGGTACAATAGGAAAAGCGATGACCATGGTTCACTGTACATGGTCACAAACACACATAAAAAGACTGACATGGGGCAAGTGAGAATTATGGTCTGGACAGAGTTTTTCTGTTAGAGCACTATATCATTGCTGCCAATAGAGTTTGCCCATAAACAGTGTACAGTATGTGTGTCTAAGTACTCACTGCTGTATGTATGCAGTCACGATGGATGAGTCGATTCAGACAAGTGTAGTCTAAATAATGTAAATGGTTTGTGTGTGGGTAGATGTGAAACATCTTTACTCAGAACCCATTAACCAACTTGATAGCAATCCTCTAAATTCACAACTGTACATTGTTATCCAACAGGGTTCTTCTTACCGATCCTGCACATCTAAGTGCTTAAGACAATTTTAAGCACAAGTCTGCATTTTGCTACAGTGTGTTTGTGTGTGTGTGTGTGTGTGTGGGGGGGGGGTGCCCTTAATCCTTTCTCCAGGAAGCATTCCTTGAAGCATGGATGTTTCATGGAAAAACACTCCCAAGTCAAACACAGCAGCTAGTCAAAATTCACAGACACACACAAAGACACTTGGCCCAAACAGTCTTGTGTCATAACTCAAGCCCCTATAGTTTTCTTTCAGTCAGGGTTTGAAATGACTTAGGATTCTTGGGGGGGGTCCCATAAAATTTCATTATAGAAAATTCTGAAGACTACCTTGCTACACTATATACTATACGCAAAGTTATTAGGACTAATGGTGGAGAAAGGATAATAGTCTCAGGCTGTTTTCATGGTTTCAGCTAGGCCCAGTAGGGTAGTGGTGTCTGGAGAAGTGGGTATATGCTAGCGGGTAACCCCCCAACCAGGGAGCAAAAAAGCTATGGCCCCTTACATAAATATACACTGAACAAATATATAAAAATGCAACACTTTTTTTGCCCCCATTTGTCATGAGCTGAACTCAAGGGTCTAACACTTGTTCTATCCATCTAAATCTGTGTTGGTGAGCACATCTCTCTTTTGCCGAGATAATCCATCCACCTTACAGGTGTGGCATGTCAAGATGCTGATTAGACAGCATGATTATTGCACAGGTGTGCCTTGGGCTGGCCACAATAAAAGGCCACTCTAAAATGTGCAGTTTCATCACACAGCACAATGCCACAGATGTCGCAAGTTTTGAGGGAGCAAACCTGACAACTCCCACGCAGTGATTTAAATCAATAACAGGTGGATTCAGCACCATGGCCAGCTCCACAGCTTAAGGAATCACAAACAATTCAGACTGGACCAAGAAATATCTGAAGACAGATTTCAAATCTTTTATGGATGATTAAATGAGAATAACTCTTGATGGACCTAATGGATGGACCCGTGGCTCGATCAGTAGAGGGCACAGAGCTCCACTTCAACTCAGACGCCAGCAAGGTGGAGGTAAGGTACTGGTATGGGTTGGTATTATTAAAGATGAGCAAGTTGGAACTTTTTTGGGGTTGAAGATGGACTCAAACTCAACTCCCAACCCTACTGCCAGTTTTTAGGAGACACTTTCTTCAAGCAGTGGTACAAGAAACTCTTTCAAGAAGACCATGATTATATTTGCAGGACAATGCTCCATTGCATGCATCAAACTACTTCACTGTGTGGCTAGCCAGTAAAGGCCCTAAAGATGAAAGAATAATGACATGGCCCCCTTCCTCATCTGTCCTAAACCCTATTGAGAACTTGTGGTCCCTTCTTAAACGGTCGATTTACAGTGAAGGAAAACAGTACACCTCTCTGAACAATGTCTGGGAGGCTGTGGTTGCTGCTGCACAAAAAGTTGATTATCAACAAATAAAGAAACTGACAGACTACATGAATGGAAGGCTTGTGACTGTTATTGAAAAGAAGGGTGGCTATATTGGTCACTGATTCATTTTGAAGTGTCAGAAATGTTTATTTGTAATTTTGAATTGTTTGTTTATTATTCTCACATTAACAGATGAAAATCAACAAGTAAGATGGGAAACTTCGTTTTTGATTGAGTTGCATAATTATTCTGCACACTAATAGTTGCCCAGCAATTGTGCACACATACAGTATATATTCTCCAAAGCCAAAACCTCACTTTTACTTTCTTGAATATTCAGGTTTGAGGTTTCTTTACATTTTGGATTGACCAAAGCACTGTAGTTGTTCAATAATAAAATGAATCCTCAAGAATACAACTTGCCTAATAATTGTGCACACAGTGTAAATTAAGATATGAACAAAACAATTACTTGTAATATGATCTATTAATCTAAGTGTTTGTTATGCTACAGTACATAGGCTATTGTATTATTTGGTTACCATAATATGTTTCTTATGATTTGGCTTTATTAAGATATTTTACTATGTGTCATTGAGAAGCAAAAAAGTAGCACAATCTGATGACAAGTATTCAGCAAAACTAATTTGAACATGAATTGGAATGCCCTGTAAAAGGCATGATTTTCTTTAATACCCTTTATGTGATGTGATCAAGGGACCCCAAACAATGCATAGTTATATTACAACACTAGACAAACAAGACAAACCTCTTTTTGTTGGATATTAGTGGTTTCTTTAATTTATATTAATATCTTTTGTGAAAAAACAGCAATTTCCTATAGAATTGTCTTGATTTTCTTTAATAGCTTCTATGTCATGTACGTGATGTGACCCAGTTACACCAATCCAAGGTAGAATTGTATTACTACAGTGGACAAAAAAAGACACACCTCTTTTTGTTGGATTTTAGTGCTTCCTTTAATTTATAATGATATTTTATATAAAAAAAGAGCATTTTTCTATGCAAATGTTTGGATTTTCTTCAATACCTTCCATGTCATGTGACCCAGTGAAACCAAACCAAGATATAATTGTATTACTACACTGGACAAACAAGACACACCACTTTTTGTTGGAGTTTAGTGCTTTCTCTATTTTATATTAATATTTTTATGAAAAAACAGCATTTTCCTTTGGAAATGTCTTGTTTTTTCAATACCTTCCATGTCACGTGACCCAGTGACACCAAACCAAAGCAGAATTGTATTACTACACTGGACAAACCAGACACACCACTTTTTGTTGGATTTTAGTAATTTCTCTATTTTACATGAATTTTTTTATGAAAAAACAGCATTTTCCTAAGTAAATAGCTTATATTTCTTCAATAGCTTCAATGTCATGTGACCCAGTGACAACAAACCAAGATAGAATTGTATTACTACACTGGACAAACAAGACACACCACTTTTTGTTGGATTTTAGTGCTTTCTCTATTGTTAGGATTCAACCACGAAGTGGTAGAACCCTATTGTTTTTGTGTTGAATGGTTATTATTATTATTATTATTATTATTATTTGTTGTCTGCCACGCGGGCTGAAATTCCCGTGAGCTGGAATGAGCTAGAAACATGAAACTTGGGGGAATAACTGGAAATGGTGTGCATGTGCTTCCATAGAAATGGGAACCCAATCGGCCACATGGGGGCGCTGTAATTAAGGCTTCAAAATGTAAATCTCACACCGTAAGTCAGATTGACTTGAAATTTCTCACACAGGTGCAGCTCAGTGTGCTCTACAAAAAAGCCTCAAGGACCATTAAGGTCCGCCTACAAAAATGTTCCGCCATTTTGAATTTTTTGAAAAACACATTTTTGACATCTCCTCCTAAACCGTAGCACCGATTGCCACCAAACTTTCAGTGAATCATCATTGGACCAAGTTTATTAAAATTAAGATAAAACATGTTGATATCTCAATTACTTTTCAAGTTATTGACCAATGAACTTCGAAAGGGGTGTGGCTCTGGACATTAATGAACACAAATGAGCAACCGTAAGTCCAATCATCACAAAACTCACAGGATATGTTCAAATAAATTCCCCAGACATACCCAGACAGTTTCATATACATGCACCTCCAGGGGGCGCTACAAGTGCAAGATAGGTGAGTAGCAATACACAACTTGTACTATTAATTGCATATTCATTCTCCAATCATGAAATATCTCTCCGGACATGTCCTCATAAGTAACTGAACAATGCCCTGCAAGTTTTAATCAAATTTACCACTTGGGGGCGCTTTAAATGTATAATAACTACACATGGAATGACACAAATCAAGCTATAGACCATAAAATGTTTGTCCAATTGTTACAAAACTTGCATGATATGTTTTATAACAATGTTGAACCACAGGTGTGAAATATTCCGCCATTTTGAATATTTAGAAAAATAAACATTATTGACCATCTTCTACACCATAGCTCCGATTGCCACCAAATTTTCAGTGAATCATCATTGGATCAAGCTTATTAACAGTTGAATAAAGCATGTCAATATCTGAATTACTTTTCAAGTTATTGACCAATGAACTTCAAAAGGGGCATGGCTCTGGACATAAATGAAGACAAATCAGCAACCGTAGGGCCAATTGTCACAAAACTCCCAGGATATGTTCATATAAGTGCCCCAGATATACCCAGACAGTTTCATATACATGCGTCACTAGGTGGCGCTACAAGCACAAAATAGGTCAGTAGCATTACACAGATTGTACTATTAATAGTATATTCAATCGCCAATAATGGCAAATCTCTCAGGATATATCATCATAAGTACCTGAACCACGCCCTCCATTTCCAATTCAAATTGACCACTAGGGGGTGCTTTATCTTCTCCTACACTGTAGCTCCGATTGCCACCACATTTTCAGTGAATCATTATTGGATCAAGCTTATTTGAAGTTGAACAAAACATGTCAATCTCATTTACATTTTAAGTTATTGACCAATTAACTTTGAAAGGGGAGTGGCTCTCGATATAAATGAATACAAATCAGCAACCGTAAGGCTAATCATCACAAAAGTTACTGGATGTGTTCAGATAAGTTCCTAACATATACCCAGACAGTTTCATATACCTTGACCACTAAGGGGCGCTACAAGCGCAAGATAGGTGAGTGCCAATACACAAATGTTACTAGTAATTGCATATTCATTCTCCAACCATGACAAATCTCTTAACAAGTAACTGAAACACACCCTGCAAGTCTCATTCAAATTGACCACTAGGGGGCGCTCTAAATGTATAATAACTGCACGTGGAATGACATAAATCAAGCTATAGATCATAAAAATGATAGCATATGTTTTATAACAATGTTGAACCTTTTGTGAAATTACTTTGAAGTCGCTATTGAGAAAAAAGGGTTGAACTCGCACATCGCCGCTTGCGGCTATGTTGTATTAATATTTTTATGAAAGAACAGCATTTTCCTATGGAAATGTCTTGTTTTTTCAATACCTTCCATGTCACGTGACCCAGTGACACCAAACCAATGCAGATTTGTATTACTACACTGTACAAACAAGACACACCACTTTTTGTTGGATTTTAGTACTTTCTCTATTTTCTATGAATATTTTTATGAAAAAACAGCATTTTCCTAAGTAAATAGCTTATATTTCTTCACTACCTTCCATGTCATGTGACCCAGTGACACCAAACCAATGTAGAATTGTATTACTACACTGGACAAACAAGACACACCACTTTTTGTTGGATTTTAGTACTTTCTCTATTTTCTATGAATATTTTAATGAAAAAACAGCATTTTCCTAAGTAAATAGCTTATATTTCTTCACTACCTTCCATGTCATGTGACCCAGTGACACCAAACCAATGTAGAATTGTATTACTACACTGGACAAACAAGACACACCACTTTTTGTTGGGGTTTAGTGCTTTCTCTATTTTATATTAATATTTTTATGAAAGAACAGCATTTTTCTATGGAAATGTCTTGTTTTTTCAATACCTTCCATGTCACGTGACCCAGTGACACCAAACCAAAGCAGAATTGTATTACTACACTGGACAAACAAGACACACCACTTTTTGTTGGAGTTTAGTGCTTTCTCTATTTTATATATGGCTCACCTCTCTGCACGTTCATGCCCTAAGTGCCCTCCTCACACCCTTAAAGCATCCTGGACATAATCCTGGACATATTCACCTTCACAGTGGTCATTGTATGATTTTGCACAATATCATTTGCACAGCTATGCTCAATATGTTACCTATTCTAGTGTTGTTGTTTTTGCACTGCGACTTTGTATTTCGACCATTGCACAGACTGTATAGCTGGGGTATTCAACTCAGAGGGCTGCAATGAAAAAGTGGAGTGGATCTAGCTTTGAGGTCCAGAGTTGAGTACGATGGCTGTATAGTATATATTTTCTACCACATACAGTACTCTGAGTATCCTGCATTCTGTATTTGTACTTTTGTGTATCTTCATGTGTAACTTTATGTCGTCTTGCACCTTGTGCTTTATCTTGGCCAGGTCACCATTGCAAATGAGAATCTGTTCTCAATCGTCCCACCTGGATAAATAAATGTTAAATACAATAAAACTGACTGAGTGTGATTGCCTCAATGTGGACAAGAACAGACATTACACCCTGACATACATTCACAGTTACTTGTAAACTTTAATTAAAATGGAAATGATAATGTTTTGTTAAACAAAATGAAGTATGAATAATGTAAACTATATCTCAATGGAGGCTTCCTTAATGTTATTTATTCTATACTTTAAGATTCAGCGATATTGATACAACACAGAGCTCCAAAAATTTGAATCGGGCATCAGACACTTAGGTTGATCCCTCATAACAATAGTTTCAGCATATGGAAAAAAAATACAGTACATTGGATTGTATCCTACACACATGCATCTCTAGAAGGACATAACCATAGATATCTAACACTGTACTGCCATGAGGCATATGTGATTACAGAGAAGAACTACTGTCCCTCTGGTCCACCATCTTGAAAACGACAAACATGGAAGAATTGGTGCAGAAAAGTAGATCCAAGCAGTCAGCCATTTTGTTATGCTATACTATGATAGCAGCACAACATCCAAAAAGAAGCATTTTATCTGTCACTTACTGATACATTACCTAACAATGTAGGGGCAAACTTGACTTTAATTTATATTAAATTGTCACTCTTCAGCACTTCAATGAGACTGGGCTAGATTTTATTTGCCCCATTCCAGCCATGCACATTTCAAAGCTTTAATGCAAATTCTCCACATTCCACATTATATCTATGCCTACATAGAAGTGAATATTCAATATCATTCCAAGTCAGGAGTTGCCCATTAATGAGGTTTTATACAATCAACAGCAAGAAAAAGTGCTGAATAAACAGAATTTCTTATGTAATTACTGAGTGAGTAATGATGTAGTGTGGCAGTTGTAAATTAAGCTCAGTCACTTTTAAACTCAAGTCAGAATGATAACGGTCCGCCCACAGGTTGCTAGGAGGACTGGCACAATCAGACATGGTACCAAGGCAAATGGAGGGCCTCTTTTTTTAAATAGCTGCAAAAGTTACACCTACATGGTCTGTATTCATCGCTGCCAAATGTAATAAATAACACTTTTAGTGGTATGTCGTTTTGAGGCATATCACGTAAACAAGGTTGTTTCACCTATAGCCTAACACTGAGCCAAAGCTCTCTGCAGTCTTTCACTGTAGTTCCTACACGGTCTTATCAACGCAGCATCATGACACTTCATTACAGCATCATAACACTTCATTACAGCATCATAACACTTCATTACAGCATCATAACACTTCATTACAGCATCATAACACTTCATTACAGCATCATAACACTTCATTACAGCATCATAACACTTCATTACAGCATCATAACACTTCATTACAGCATCATAACATTTCATTTGTTGGTATGAAACTGAGCTGACAGGAAACTGATGAATAAGGTGGAAGGAGTAGTGGACGTTGGAGTGGATGTAGTGCTTTAGGACTCGTCATCAGTGCCGCTGGGGGAACGCTCCTGTGAACAGGGGAACACAGAACCAATAAGAGAGAGGAAGGGCAACAAGAGATTCAACGTGAATGATTGAGGGTGCCGTGTTGTCCTCCAAATGTGGAGAAGGCTAGTGTTGTTTGTCACAAACCAGCTCATCTTCAGATTGAGAGGTACGGTAGTGTTGTCTCTCACCAGGCATGACTCCTGGCACACGTGGACAAGCAGGTCGCCAGGGGTGCCAAGCCTCAGAGGGGCGCAAAATTGTGCTTGAATGATCTGCTTAAATGATTGTTAAATTCTGCTTAATGATCGTTGCCCGTGCACTGAAACAAATCAAGCACACCCCTCTCTCTTTCTCGCAGGTCGAGCGCTCTAATGTATAGCTTCTCACTGTAGCGGGAGATGGGTTATGTGTCAAACTTGCCAGCAAATAATTAAATAAAGCGCACACCCCCTCATGAGTAGTGCTCATCTTTGTACCTGACCGGTGGTAGTGGCTGCGCTGGGTTAATTGTTACTGTAGTTACTCCATTGCAATTTAAGACCATGGCTAGCAATCACAGTAAAAAACGATGAGAGGTCACCGAATCTGCCAGGTGCACAAGGGGTAAGACAGAAAGGAAAAGGGGAAGAAACATCAAAACAGGTAGTATTTGTACTCTTGACCGGTTTGCCGGCTTTTTAAATATTAGAATGCTCTTACTACTGAGTTGTGGTTGTTCCACCACCTGTTTCACCCTGCTTCTCTTAAATGTACAGTATGCACCTACTGTAATTTGTTCTGAATAAATCCTATGCTAATTGACAAAAATTTAAATGTTTAACAATTGATAATAATCTAGCAATCAGTGTTGTTTTCAAAATTAGCTAAAACATTATGTTAAAAGTAGCTAGATTAGAAGTCGATGTAGTTGTTTTGCCACTATATAAGTAGGATTCCAGGTTATACCGATAAAATACCCCTGACACAAAAAACATATTTTGGGTTTTATTTCAAAACCACAGAAAAAGACAGAATACTTCTATTCATGGTAACGATATAATCACAAAGGATGTATTTTTTTTCTTTTCACAGTAGTGTGTATCAGTTATCAAAACTGAATTACATAGGTCCTCAAGATAATTTTTTTCAACACGTTTCTAACAAAATAATGCATTTCTAATACTGTAGGTAGCGTAGGCTACAATAAAACATGCATCTTATCATGTTGGGCAGAACAAGTAACGTTTGCTAGGTGGTTTTTGACTGACAATTGCAGGGAAGTGGGGAAAACGTAAATGACAAAGCATGCTGAAACTCGTTTTTAGCAGTGAGTGATTGTTCCTTCAAAGTTTTGATAATTTTAACATTACTGACAGGCAGACAAATAAAGTAATGGCCAGGAGGCAATGTTTTTCATTTTTTTTTGTGATTTTCCAGATTTTCCTCCCTTCCCAATTCCCTCTCTAATCCTGCCTTGTCGGCAGCTCCACAACTCCTTGTAGAGATCTGTGGGATGACGAGAGGCGCACACGTGGTTCATCCAACCCCATGTCACCCAAGCCAAGTCTTTTTTGCTCTGTTCACCCAACACGGAAGCCTGTAGTCAGATAATGCATGGGATGATTACATTCACAGACTAAACTCTCGCAATGTACTGTACAGGCAACAGTTCAGAACACAAGGAGTCGCTGGAGAGCGACGTGGTAGTATAGATAATCTGATTTATCTAACCCAAATCCCAGATCCAGCGACTAGAAGGCAATGTTAATTTGTGATGAGCAGTGTGATAAGAAGTGGCAACTACATATAATGTAGACTACAATATGAGGCTTAGAGTAGCTAACACAAATCACTACAATATGAGGCTTAGAGTAGCTAACACAAATCACTACAATATGAGGCTTA
>JACXGM010030323.1:0-13340 GCA_016801145.1 Umbra pygmaea
TGTGATCAGTATTAGTGATGTGATCAGTATTAGTGATGTGATCAGTATTAGTGATGTGATCAGTATTAGTGATGTGGTCAGTATAAGTGATGTGGTCAGTATTAGTGATGTGATCAGTAGTAGTGATGTGATCAGTAGTAGTGATGTGATCAGAAGTAGTGATGTGATCAGTATTAGTGATGTGATCAGTATTAGTGATGTGGTCAGTATTAGTGATGTGATCAGTTCTAGTGATGTGATCCATAGTAGTTATTTAATCAGTGTGCTGTGATCAGTATTAGTGATGTGATCAGTATTAGTGATGTGATCAGTATTAGTTATGTGATCAGTAGTAGTGATGTCGTCAGTAGTAGTGATGTGATCAGTGTCCTGTGGTTAGTAGTTGTGATGTGGTAAATAGTAGTGATGTGATCAGTGTGCTGTGGTCAGTAGTAGTGATGTGGTCAGTATGCTTTGGTCAGTTGTAGTGATGTTGTCAGTCTGCTGTTGTCAGTCACCTGAGAAGCCAGTGAGGTCCATGGCTTTGAGGTTGGTGGCCTTTATAATAGTGGCAGTGAGTCTGCCCGCCGTAGGCAGGTAACACAGAGAAAAGTTCAGCTCCCCCAGGTCAGCCTTCTCCTGTACAAAACAGAGAGGTCAGAGGTCGGGTTATTTAATCATCAGGGATCACTGAGTTTTAAACACTCTGTAATACCCAAAGAGCCATAGGCATAGACCAGCATCTGTGCAAGACAATGTCTAAAGCAGAGGGGACATCTTTGATAAGTGATACAGAATTATGACAGGTGTCAATCTAAACAGGCAGCATATTCAAACTGAATGCAACGGCTGTCACATTACATTATTTACATGTCAATCTTGCAATGTTATTTGGTAATATATCTAAATGCTTTTCAAATGCTATTTCATTTGTTTCCTTCTAGCTCAGAATTGCCAATAAATATATTAATAAAGTGGTCCTATAGCACAGGGGTCTTCAACCGTGGATCAGTGGAGGTACTACAGGGGGTTCTCAAGTAAACATCCCAAATGCTACAAACAAAATATATATTTATTTAATGTTAGGCAAATTAGATGAACATTGATCAAGTTGTAAATACTCCGGCCTTACTTTTCAAGAAAACGTGACTGTCACTTGCGTGACATCAGTTCACTTTCAATTCCCCGCGCGTTACATGTTTACTTTTATTTTCTTCTCTCTGTTTTCCTCCATCATTATGAAAATGTTTCGGTAGAGTAATATACTTCAAACAAAAAAAACTTTGCCATGCGCTTTCAAATTTTTTAAGACTCTCTTAGGTTTTTATATAATACGTCAAATGCATCACTTCCTTTGCGCTGTAAGAGCATCCTCTCACCAAGTCCTCAACACACCTCCCGAGTCCCGACCAATGATTTGTTTAGCAGATGGGTACGGCATACAGAGTCTCCGTACATGTGAACGGGCCATCTCCTAATGTGTGAACTCATTCGACGATCCAGGCTACTTTAAGAATGTTGCACTTTTGAATGTGGCCCATTACATTAGTAACATTGTGGTGCTATAGTGATTTGTTTATTCATGTTTAATTATTTTAATATAGTTTTTGGGGGTATTTCTTTTACTATTGACAGGACAGCAGGAAGCAGAGGCTAGTGAAACAGGCATGTTGGGGATACCTGTGGTCAGTATCCGGGAGCCTAGATCTCTACAGCAAACTCTGGCACACACTATATCGATTTCATCATGGAAACATAGTGATGCATTAGTAAGCTAGTGGTGCTACAGTAACTTAGTGGTACTATAGTAATGTTCTCACAGTAACATGGTGGTTCTATAGTTAACTAGTGGTGCAATCGTGATTTCACAATTGTAAAATGATGGTAATGGTAAAAAAGTAAAGCTACAGTAATATAATGGTGCTATAGTGGTTTTATAATTTGAACATAGTGATGTTATAGTAGGCTAGTGGTTCTATAGTAGTTTTATCATATTAATATAGTGGTACTATACTGGTTTTATTATGTTAACATAGTGTTGTTAGCAGTATGGCATCAGACATGGCCCTCTCACTTACCGCAGTGCCCTCCACGATGTCCCGCCAAACAGGCTTCTCCCCAGTACCCTCGCTGAAGTCCAGCAGGTTGTCTACCACCACCTGGCCAATAAGGTCGTGTCTGGAGAAGCGGTCAAAGTCGTAGACGGAAAAGTGCAGCTTCCGGGAGTGCAGCTCCGCCAGGGGGACGCCAAACTGAAAGGTCTCATTAAAGATGGGGTTCAGTGTCTTTCTGTGGACCTGAGATCAGCCAGGGAATGGAGAGCCGTATGTAGAAAACAATCAGTCAAGGAGCCAGATAAAGACTCGGAGACAGTCTTAACATTTTTCGGGCAGAAAAAAGAACAGTGGATGTCAATGTGTAAAGGAGACAATACATTTATAAATGATAATAATATAACTCAGATTTTGCTGACAGTAATTGAGAAAGAAATCACAACTTGAGCCCTGGCAATGCAACTCCAACATCTGCACAAATCTTTTGTAGTAGTGTGACACAAATCTCTGGCTAACATAATTCACTCAGAAAACTGAGCATTCTCAAATATCTCACTTGGTGTTAGAGCAAAACAACTGTTTTTTAGGTTAGCATTTCACTCTGCCTTCGCACTGGGCAAAACCATTGGCTAATTTGTGTGACAAGTGTAATAAATGGCTGCCTCGTCACCTATCTCTTCCAATGTCCTTATGGTAATTGGCATAACAACATCAACAGATCAGAAATCAGTCTGGGTAAGTGTTACCTTGGTCTGGAACTTCTTTTTCCTGTCTGGCAGTAGGTAGATCTTTACGTAGGGGTCCGAGAAGCCATTAGCGTCCTTGGCAGCTAGGTCTACAGCTTTAAGGATTTTTACAACTAGCTGTTCAGTGCTGCAGACAAGGCACACACATACACATATACACACACACAATCTGTTAGTCTCAACATCTGGGACAAACACCAAGCCAGCTGTTTGACAAACTTCCTCGTCTGCATACTGAAAAATGATGGGCTGAAAACAAACCAATTTGGGGTATTTTTTAAATCAGCGCAACAGTACATTCTGGGTTGTTTTGACACAGCCAGCTGGGTTGCGTGAGTAAACCCACATTTTATTTAACATGGGTTAACTTTACTAGTCATTACCATAACCTGGTTTAATTTAACCATCATCTGGGTATCCTACACAGAAATATAATAAATTGGGAGATATTTTAAATACTTATATTTAGTACATGTTTTATATATTTTTTTATACACAAATACAAATATATTTCAATATATAGATCTGGAAAGAATAAAGAGACCACAGCAAAATCATAAGTGCCTCTGGTTTTACTATTGATAACAGTAAGTGTTTGAAAAAAAGTGTAAAAGTTTTTTATTCCATACTACTGACAACATTTCTCCCAAATTCCAAATAAATTTTTTGTAATTCAGAGCATTTATTAGCAGAAATAACTGGTGAAAATAAAAATAAATGCAGTGTTGTCAGACCAAACAATAAGGCAAAACTAAGTGGTTAATGTTCATTTTTAAACAACACAATACTATTGTGTTAATTTAGGAAGAGTTCAGAATTCAATATTTGGTGGAATAATAATAATTGTATAATAAGTATAATTGTCTTTCATGCATTTTTGCATGCTCTCCACCAGTCTTTCACATTGATGTTGGGTGACTTTATGCCACTCCTGGTGCAAAAATTCAAGCAGCTTGGCTTTGTTTGTTGGCTGGTGACCATCCATCTTCCTCTTGATCACATTCCAGCGGTTTTCAATGGGGTTGATCTAAGAAAATATTGCAGCAGTCTGTACATTTTATCAAGAGCTGTATACAGAATTTAAGCTACTCTATATATTTTTGGGGTGCATTTTAGGATACAGTATGTGAAATATACAGTATAATATATATTATTTGGCCAATTTATATTATTTAAACATGTATTTAATTTTTATGGCAAGAAAGCCCAAATAAGAAACCCAGTGCCTGTAACAGAGCAGTAGGTTAATTCATGGCTCAGCCCAGAGCGATGACATTGAGTGGCTAGGAGAGCATTTTGCATCTACGGAGGAGGCCCATGGGGACTCATCGAGCTCCTGGATGAAGCAGCCCTTGACGCTGGTATAAAGGTGTTTTCCATACTAATGGGCGTTTTGGGGAAGGTACTATAGATCTGTGAATGAGAGCAATGTTTATCAGTACATAATACATTGTAAAAAGCTACAGGGTGGCTCCAGCTATTTAGATCTGTGAGATGTAATCAGTAGCTAGACTCACTGTCATAATCCTCCCGTGTTGTGTTCAGTCACACTAACACACAGTTGCACATCATGGGCTGGGTGATCTGCACAATGACCGCGGTCTGTTTCGAACATGTATACCAACATCCCCACGTCCACTTGCTCACTTGCACAAACATAGACACTCACTCAAATACACACACACATCTACCAACGCTCACACACTGTCGCAACACAAACACATGCAAGTGAGTAACACACATATACAAAGACATCTGTCTGTCCGGACAGCTCACGTCCGGCAATCTGTCTGCAGAAGTACTTGAGAGATTTAATTAGAAGAATGTAGATAGCTGGCAGGCCTCTAATCAGACTTGGTTAGACTCTCTCTCCCTGACTAATGAGTGTGTCACCACTTTATTAGGGGCCTTAACCCTGGGGAAGTGAGCATCACCAAGATATAACCAATAGTGCCTCAGACAAACACAACATTTAATCATCTTGCCCAATCAGCATTGAGATAAGCCTGTTGATGACGGTCACATCCAATCAGGTTGCCATGTTAATCATGCAATCATAGGAAATTAAGGAAATCAGATAAGTGGAAATAAGGAAGTTAATATTTAAATGGGATAAAGCCGTTAATCAGAGAAACACGTCCAATTAGGATTGCTTGAATCTTATTACTTGAAGTCCGGAATAATCATTGCTTGTTAGTAGGTGTAAAGTGTCAGTACTGTAGAACTGTAGTTATTATGAGTCAGGTTGTTTTGTAAAGATTCATTGAAAAAGACAGGTGAGTCATGTTTAAAACCTGGCCTTGATCGCATGTCACATTTAACAGCATTACTTCATTACAACAACAAACATGGTAGCTTTCCCAGTCTAACGTCCTTTTGAACACAGGATAACAAAGAACCAAACAACAGAGTGGGAACAGGACAAGCTTTTTAACAAGATCCCCAAGCACTCAGTACAAAATATACCTACTATTACTGATCGCAAACTGGGAAGTATACCTATTACCGATCTAGCAAAGGGAAATTCACTCCAATATTCCTTAGACAAAGGCTGAAAATACAGCCTGGTATTCCCATGGCACAAATGTGTCAGCTTTTAACTGCATTGTCAGTAGAACTCTATTTCCCAGCGGGCTGAGGCGAGACTGACATTGTTGTCACTGACTGCTATTCTCCAAATGTGCTGAGGTCTGGCACGTTAACAGTCATACAGTATATGGCAAATAAATTACAATAAGCCCACACATTGCTAACAGTGTGAAGAGCAGGTTACACGCGTAAAATGTATCTTCCTTTCTCTAGCCCCTCTCTCTACCCTCGTGTTCTCTCTCTCCAGCTTCCCTACTAAACATTCCAACACCAGTGTGTCAGGAAGCAGCACAAAGCTTGTTGTGACATGACAAAAAAAGTAGTTACATCAACACCGAGCTCAATCTCTCTCTCCTACCGTCTCCATCTAATTCTGTGTGCCTGTAATTTGTGCGGTAACAGTCTAGCGGTATTATGTGTTGACACGCTCTGCTGTTTACAGTGGCTCCACATATATAATTCATGACTCCACCTGCCGCTTACTCCCTTGTATTTCAAACATCAGCACTTCTTTCCTGGTTGTAATGTTTCTCTGTGACAGCACAAAGGACCCCGGCATGTGCGATTCTGACGATATGTTCCGGAATGCGTCTGTGAGTAAGCCGAACTCACTTGAAAGCGTAGCGGAGGAGGAAGCTGATCTTTCCACAATTGTCCCCCGTTTTCCCCTCTCCCTGGTCACCCCCACGCAGTCTGTAGAGTTCTGGTTTGATCTGGCCAATGCTGGTCACCTGCTCACTTTTCTCCTCACCATGGAAATCTGGGCTGGACAGCTGGTGGGTCATGGGTTTGGGCCTGGAGAGACAGCGGTAACATAAAGAATAATTTTAACTGGAGACAGACAGTGTTAGTGTAACGCATCATTCTAAATGGAGACGGACAGGGTTAATATACAGTGGTGCTCAAAAGTTTGTGAATTCTTTAGAATTTGATGTATTTCTGAATAAATAGGACCTAAAACATCGTAAAATTTTCACACAAGTCCTAAAAGTAGATAAAGGGAATCCAATTTAACAAATGTGACAAAGATATTATACTTAGTCATTTATTAAAGAAATTAGCACGTTTACTCCCCTGAACTTAATGATAGGAATTAATAGACCAGAAAACCTAAAAGACCAGTATAACAATTTCATTACCACAGATACAACAATGTCAGTACCACATGTATAACAATTTCATTACTACAGATATAACAATGTCATTACCATAGATATAAAAATGTCAGTACCACAGGTATAACAATGTCATTACCATAGATTTAACAATGTCAGTACCACAGGTATAACAATGTCACAACTACAGGTATAAAAATATCATTACTACAGGAATAACAATGTCATTAACACAGGTATAACAACTTAATTACCACATATATAACAGTGTTATTTCCACTGGTATAACTCCATCACCACACATATAGCAACTTCATTAGGTATAAGTTCAGGTTCATGTCACAAGTAAAGCAGACGCAGATGTAATTGCAGGTACAGTGAACATCTTCTGCTATGGCTCAGCATTGCAGTTGAGATAGTAAAAGAGAAAAAGCAATAAGAATAAAATTGAAATAATGTACACACTCGATATAATGTTAACAGAAGGGTAACAACCTATATACAGTCTGTACATGTAAACAGCACCCCCCAAATCATATAATGGATCATATAATGAGTCGTACAGTGGATCGAATAATTAGTACACCAAGTTACATGAATATCCTATCAATCTATAGTGTAACTGTACAATAATGATATTGTATTATATAAGTTGAGCGTATTATATCAGCTGAGCGTCAGACCTTTGCAGAGCCATTCGGTCAGCCATCTTTGAGTTTCTAAACCAGACAGTGAAGCATCCTGTCAGTGTACTCTCTATAGAAAACAATGAGAGCTCTCTGGGACAGGCTGAATTTCTCCTGAGGTTGTGCAGATGCTCCCGTGCCTTCGTTAGCATGGTGGATTTGTGCAGTGACCAATCCAGTCTCTCATAGAAGTGGATTCTGAGGAACTTGAAGTCTGTGACACTCACAACAGTGTCTTCATTGATGTGAATCGAGGCACGTCAAGACTTTTTCACTCAGTAGTCCATGATCAGTTCTTTGGATTTCATATTTTCAGGAATAGGTTGTTTACCTGGCAGCACTCCGCTAATGTATTTACTTACTTTCTGTATGCCGTCTCGTCATTGTTCGTGATCAGGCCTACAACTGTAGTGTCGTCAGCAAACTTGATGATCCTGTTAGAGCTGCGGGTAGAAACGCATTAAATGGTGTACAGGGAGTTCAGGAGCGGGCTGGGTACCCAACCCTGTGGAGCCCCTGTGGCGAGTTTCCCTTTGAATGAGATGTAGCCCACCTTCACCACCTGGGGGCGCGCAGTCAGAAAGTCCAGGTTAATTTTACAGATTGTGGCATTTAGGCCTAGGGCCATGAGCTTGTTGATGAATAGGGAGGGCACAATGATGTTGAAGGCTGAGCTGTAGTCAATGAACAGCATCCTCACATATGTATTCCTTTTGTCCATGTAAGTAATCGCAGTGTGCATCACGATGGTGAAGGCATGGTTTGTGGATCTGTTAGGGAGGCAGGCAAATTTAAGTGTGTCCAGTGTATCGGGAAGGGAAAAGAAAATGTTTAACTAGCCTCTTGTAGCACTTCATGATGACAGAGGTATGTGCCACGGGACGGTAGTCATTCAGTTCCATCACGTTCTCTTTCTTGGAAACTGGGATGATGGTGGATTTCTTGAAGCAATGTGGAATGAAGGCATGGTGGAGGGAGGTGTTAAAGATTTTGGCGAATACCTCTGCTAGTTGGTCAGCACACAATCTAAGGACACTGTTGGAGATGCCGTCTGGCCCAGCAGCCTTGTGGGGGTTAACGCGTTTGAAGGACTTACGAAAGCCTCTGTGGTGACCGACAGGATGGGGTCCTCACTATCGTTATACACTCCGGTAGGTAATTCAGAGTACTGAATCTCAAAATGTAAGTTTAGTTCATCTGGTAGGGAGGCCCTGGTGTTCACCATGTGGCTTGATTCATTATTGGAGTCTGGAATTGTGTTGATACCCTGACCCGCAGCATCCAACCCGCTGAAGTAGCCCTCCACCTTCTCCCTAAATTTCCGCTTTGCCACTTTAATTCCACTGCGCAGTTTGTATTTGTGGTGCTTCATACTGCTCATGTCACCAGTTTTCTTGGAGTTTTTGTAGGCAGCATTCCTGTTTTTAATCAGCTCATCAATATTGCTGTCTATCCAAGGGTTCTGGTTAGGGTGGATTTTAAGTGTGAATGACTGAATAATATCTGCTGTGCATTTGTAAATAAAACAGAGTCAGCATGTCATTACCACAGGTATAACAATGTCATTACCACAGGTATAACATTGTCATTACCAACGAAATAACAACATCATTACCACAGGTAAAACAACGTCATTACCACAGGTAAAATAATGTCATTACCACAGGTATAACAACATCATTACCACAGGTATAACAACGTCATTACCACAGGTATAAGAATGTCATTACCACGGGAATGACAACGTCATTACCACAGGTATAAAAATGTAATTACCACAGGTATAACAACATCATTACCACAGGTATAACAAAGTCATTACCACAGGTATAAGAATGTCATTACCTTAGACAGGCACAACAAGGTCGATACCTACATTAGGGCCATCGTCACCTTGGATAAACAACCTCCATTATGATCACCTTGCATGACATGACTCAGGCCGTGGGGAAAAAGCTTCAGCCCTGTGGCGTGACTGAGACCCTCTGAGTGCTCAGTTTAGATGATGGGATACAAACGGTAATCTGTACACCAACACTGTCCTCATTATTTAGGGCAACATGGAGTAATGTGTACCATTTATCCCACAGGGTTGCCATGACAACAGCTCCTCCACCTCAGTGTTCAACAAGCTCCTGACCCAGCTGTGAACATTCTGTCATCATCCAAATATTAGCCCTGCCAAGACAACTTGTCCACAGCATTACCCGCTTCACAGAAGAGCACCACACTCTCTGATAAACGCGCCATGTGTGGGGCGTTGCTCCTGGTGGCATTCTGCAGAAAGGCAACTAGGCTCGTGATTGTCACCACGCATCCCATAGAAGAAGTTTACACAATCTGCATGGAATAAGGGCAGCAGAAGTGTGATTCAAGCTGATATAAACAAGACAACAATAGTATTGCTCACTACTTGGGGCATGGCCAGTAAGCAATACAAGCAAAGAAACACACCACAGATATCATTTGTTTAACAAGTTGTTGTTATTGGGGCTTTGTTAATCTGTTCAGAGCCTCAAATTCTCAGGATAAACAAAATGTGGTCTGGGTCAAATGGAGTCCCCCGCCTGTCCAAAAAGATGGTGAAACACAAGAAACCTAATTGGAGATGTGTGCTTTCTGCAGGTATCAGGGAAAAAACAGTGTAATTTATCTTGAATTATGTAAAGCAATGATGGGATTTGTCTGCTCTAGACATTTCAATGTCTAGATTCTCTTCCTTGATGGTCTTTGACAAATGCAGAGAAACTTGACAGATTGGAATAAATCATATTGATGATGTTGGACGTCAACATGAGGTGGGGAACATTTTGAAGCGCCCCTCAAACATCGAAGGACTAACATTTCCAAATGTAGTAAGATATTTTGTAATGTAATCTCTAATCTGTAGATATCTGACAAAGTTACTGTAGGTCATACTACAGGTTTCCTTCAGAAAATCAAAGCAGGCATAAGCTGTTAATGTACTGACCCCTATGGTATAAATTCCTATTTCTCTCCAATGGGGTTAGACGTGTCAAAGGTGGGGTTTCTTGCTATTGGGAGACGCAATGACATTGTTCCGAGGTCAAAGTGGCCAGGGGTTTGCATTTTGATCGTGGCACACAGAAAATGTCCCACAATAGGGCTGCTCAATTTGGCACAGCAGGGGTAGATGGGTGGAAATCCTCAACTTGAAAAAGCAGGATTGCCGTCAAACCAAAGGGAGAACGTGCACATTTTAATAGTCCAAAATACACATAGTAAACCCACTCCTCCCTTAATGTCATTAAGTCTTCCCTGCAGAGAAAATTAAGAGGATTCTTCAGAACTCTATGCTTGCTTCGGATATATCCAACAAAGGAGGTGGTTTGCACAGTATGTACTCTATATACAGTATACTGAATGTATGTACTCTGTATACAGTTTACTGAATGTGCACAGGATATACACTCACCTAAAGGATTATTAGGAACACCCTTTCAATTTCTCCTTAATGCAATGATCTACTCAACCAATCACATTACTGTTGCTTCAATGCATTTAGGGGTGTGGTCCTGGTCAAGACAATCGCCTGAACTCCAAACTGAATGTCAGAATGGGAAAGAAAGGTGATTTAAGCAATTTTGAGCATGGCATCGTTGTTGGTGCCAGACGGGCCAGTCTGAGTATTTCACAATTTGCTCAGTTACTGGGATTTTCACACACAACCATTTCTAGGGTTTACAAAGAATGGTGTGAAAAGGGAAAAACATCCAATATGTGGCAGTCCTGTGGGCGAAAATGCCTTGTTAATGCTAGAGGTCAGAGGAGAATGGGCCGACTGCTTCAAGCTGATAGAAGGGCATCTTTGACTGAAATTACCACTCGTTACAACCGAGGTATGCAGCAAAGCATTTGTGAAGCCACAACACGCACAACCTTGAGGCGGATGGGCTACAACAGCAGAAGACCCCACCGGGTACCACTCATCTCCACTAAAAATAGGAAAAAGAGGCTACAATTAGGATGAGCATAATAAAATTGGACAGTTGAAGACTGGAAAAATTTAGCCTGGTCTGATGAGTCTCGATTTCTGTTGAGACATTCAGATGGTAGAGTCAAAATTTGGCGTAAACAGAATGAGAACATGGATCCATCATGCCTTGTTACCACTGTGCAGGCTGGTGGTGGTGGTGTAATGGTTTTGGGGATGTTTTCTTGGCACACTTTAGGCCCCTTAGTGCCAATTGGGCATTGTTTAAATGCCACAGCCTACCTGAGCATTGTTTCTGACCATGTCCATCCCTTTATGGCCACCATGTACCCATCCTCTGACGGCTATACTTCCAGCAGGACAATGCACCATGTCACAAACCTCGAATCATTTCAAATTGGTTTCTTGAACATGACAATGAGTTCACTGTACTAAAATGGCCCCCACAGTCACCAGATCTCACTCAACCCAATAGAGCATCTTTGGGATGTGGTGGAACGGGAGCTTCATGCCCTGGATGTGCATCCCACAAATCTCCATCAACTGCAAGATGCTATCCTATCAATATGGGCCAACATTTCTAAAGAATGCTTTCAGCACCTTGTTGAATCAATGCCACATAGAATTAAGGCAGTTCTAAAGGCGAAAGGGGGTCAAACACAGTATTAGTATGGTGTTCCTAATAATCCTTTAGGTGAGTGTAAACAGTCCTATACATTTTTTATTGTTCCTTACCAGCGAGATATTTAACCTTTATTATATCACATTAAAACATCTTAAAAACATGTGTGGTGTGCCAGAGTTTGATGTAGTGTTCTAAACCCCTGATTCCGGAGCACACTCTTCACCTAGGCAACCTGGGTTGCCCTGTCTCGGCCACTGTCTGTGCCCTTCCTCTGTTTCCCCCTACATATCTGTCTCCCTAGTGTATACTTTCTACTGTTCAGTCAGTAAATCTGTTTATCGTTTTTAAAGACCCCTTTAAAAATACATCTTTAGTATATATCTAAATCTTGTATATTATTTCAAGTTATCTGAGATATTGGGAACAATTTTAGAGGTTGTTCATGACTTTCTGCTTCGTTTGGGTATAAATATGTGGTGACACACATGCCAAACTCTGTCTGTCATCTATCAACATGGAGACGGACAGAGAACAAAAGTTTGTTGAACTTAGGAATTAGGCAAAGGCTGTAAAATAATACAGACCTGAAAATACACCTCTTCATGATTAGTGCAATATTAAACAAATTGAAAGTAGCAATTGCCCCTAGGTACCTTGTTCTGATACAAGGTATGACAGGTTGGGTACCAGTAGAGTTTAGAGCTAAATTTTCTGCCTTTGCCAGGAGGTTAAAACTGAAACAGATTGGATATTCTAGCAAACAAAATCTACATTTCCTCTAGATCCACACAAAAATGTGTCAATGACCATAGAGTCAAACTATTGCAAAGGCAATGCCAGTCCGCAACCTAATCCTGATTAAAAATATAATGGGTGAACAGAAGAGAAGAGTCCATAAGTGAGCACAAGGCCTCAGAAGACCCGAGGAGATTCTGCATTGATTGGCATAGCCCTTGCAGTGTGTTCCCCTACCTCATAAAACATTACAGAAAAAGTCAGTGGTGTTACGTTGGGAGACCGCTATTTAAATACTACATGGATTTCAGTCTGGCAGTACCGCATAGGTGTACAGTTTGTTCTGAGGATTTTCCTTGTTCCAATCAATGCAATTTGATAAATTAATTAAAGGTGGGATTGGTGGTTTAATTGGTTACAGGTGGATCCAATTGAATTAAAATAGATTTTGCTCAAACGTAAAATCCCAAAGTTTGAACCCTCAGACTGCCAGCCTTATGTCTGTGTAGCGTTTCAATGCTAGCGATTTCAGGCAGCATTGCGAGGCTAAGGAGGACAGACAAAGTATTAAATATGAAGTGCCAGTAATCATGATAGCTGTTTTCAAGAAAACAACTGTACCTTAATTAAATATGCAATTTCTCTCATATTTTGAGTGAAGATCAATCTGATGGCAACAGTAAACCTTTTTAAAATTTAATTCATTCAGGAATTTTTCTATTAGACAGGAATTGAGATTCAATTATAAAAAAACAGTAAAACACAAACATTGTCACACAGTACCTCACACACACACACACACACACACACACACACACACACACACACACACACACACACACACACACACACACAC
>JACXGM010030324.1:0-13339 GCA_016801145.1 Umbra pygmaea
AATGCAAATTTGTGGGCGTGTTATTTAAATTACGATGGTTTTCAACCGTCTGATTTATCAACAGCCGCTCATTCGTACGCTGGAATTGGAGTGATACGAAAGTTTTGTAAATCACACGTGAGTCTCGTCGTAAGATGATTTCTGCGCTCAAATCTACACTGGTTTCTACGCACGTTTGATAAATGAGGGCCACTGTCTCCACTCCTTTGGGGAAGAGGAAACGGGTTAGCTCTAGGTTTCCTGACAATTTTTCAATTTGTTTAACCAGATCGTAACATCATGTGTGTGTATGTGTGTGCCTGTCTAGAAACCTAGAGCCAGGGGGGCAGGGAGGGGGAAACTCCTCGTTCAATACCCTACTGTATTCATAAATGCTAAAGGACATTCTATTGATAAGGGTCTAGAATGTTGTCTCCATTATTTACCATAGAGCTACAGTATCACCTCCTACATGGCACCGTTTGTCTCTAAGAATGTCAAAAGGTGTGTGTTTGTGTTGTCAGAAGTTCTAAAAGACATAAGATTCTTTCAAGTTCACAATACTCCAATACATTTGTTTTCTCAAACCAGTTTGCTGGGGTATGTTTGGCTATGTGTATGTGTATTAGATTTCTAAATCCTAAGATCTTTCAAATCGTCAGCCATTTCTTTTCCTTAAGCTAAATTGTGTCTCAGTTTCTCTAAGACAGGGCTGTGTCTCTCTCTTTTTCAAAGGGTCATAAAAAAAGATGTTCGGTTACGTAGGTTCAAACAATCTGAGTTTCTGTGTTTAAGCCAAGTCTTCCTGGGGTTCCATCTGTCTCAGACATAGGATGAGACCAAGTCTGTTTGACAACATTCAAATAAATGTTTTTACCATTAAAGTCTACTTGAACAACAGGGGTTTATGTCAGGGTCCTATCTTAAACTAAAATACAGAAATTTTGATCTAACCATAAAGATCATTAAACAGAATAGGTATTTTCTAAATTGATTGAATTAAGAGAATTTTGCAGCGTGCAAATTATTTCATAAAATTACAATGTTAAAAGTTTGATTAGGATGTATTATATTTAGGTCAATAATATCATACACATTCTATAGATCACATAGACAGCCTATAAGACATTTTTAAAATATATGGAATAGCCTATTTTTCAAACATTCATACAATAGATAAAAGCCAAAGACTTTTCTGTTTTTTAAACTACCTAGTCTATTTTATACCATGAGACTAATAGTTTTCACAACCCAAAAACTGTTAATGTTATGTGTTCGTTTGAGATTATTCCTAAAGTCCATGCAAAAACTTTGTTTATAGCCATGGTTATAGAAATAAATAGCTTTCTTACCTGATTTAAATATTGTTTATATCACTTTGCAGTACATAATGCAGAATATATTCTTTTTAAAAGTGGTGGTTCACCTGGGGTGTCTTAAACTCACCTGCTTTTCACACATCCCAACCCCCTTATGCTCACAGAACAGTAGGGGATTTAAACTTACTGAAAATGACAAAAGTAGCAGAGAGCTGTACGTTTCCGTAGGTTATTTTTCTGTGCCAAAGTGTGACAATTGAATTATGCTTTGTTTTCACAGTGTTTAAGCATGGTTGTATACATTTATGCAATTCCAAGGCCAAAATACCCAAAGTCTGACCCCTCGTCTTTGAAACCTGAACAACCACGGTAAGGATGTCTTTATCAATGTTGGTTCGTTATTTTACAACAAATTAACAAAGGTATGCCTTCAAATGACATTTTTGCTTTATATGTGGTGTTTTCTTAAGCTGGCTATTTTATGTTGCATGTGTAAGGATTTGAATTGGATCAAGACAAAGTTATCTTAACACAATAAGAGTTGTGTTGATAAAGAATTGAACACATACTTCCACGTTAACAAAATGTAGCCATAGTTGTAATAAATTTTTCGGTTTCACATTAACAACAGACTTTAAGTGAAAAAGTAGTTTTTTGATGGCAACATTTAGGAAAATGCTTTCATTGCATGTACATAGACCAGTGTTTTGTATCACATAGTGTTACCTGGCCGCGTCACAGCGGCGGAAGAATTTGAATAAACGATAAGACTCATAAACAATGTTTAGAGATGAAGTTCAGTTTAGGCTAAAGTTGCAACCTTGAGTGTGTTCATAACAAATGTGTGTTGTTCCAAAATAGAGTGTATGGGTAATAACCACAAAAAACAACAGTCTTTAAGTGGAAAAGTAGGGTTTTATTTATAACACCCCTTTTTATGACCAAATAACTCCATATTTATTTCATCAGTCCATAGCACCTTCTTCCAAAATGAAGCTGGCTTGTGTAATGTGCATTTGCATACCTCAAGCAACTCTGTTTGTGGCGTGTTTGCAGGAAAGGCTTATTCCGCATCACTCTCTCCTACAGCTTCTCCTTGCACAATGTGCGCTGAATTATTGAATGCACAGTGACACAATCTGCAACAAGATGATGTTGTAGGTCTTTGGAGGTGGTCTGTGGGCTGTTTTTGACCGTTCTCACTATCCTTTGCCTCCTCGATATTTTACTTGGCCTGCCAATTCTGGCCTTAACAAGAACTGTGCCTGTGGTCTTCCATTTCCTCACTATGTTCCTCACAGTGGACACTGACAGCTTAAATCTCTGCGATAGCTTTTTGTAGCCTTCCCCTAAACCATAATTTTGAACAATCTTAGTTTTCAGGTCATTTAAGAGTTGTTTTGAGGCCCCGATGTTGCCACTCTTCAGAGTAGAGTCAAAGAGAACAACTTGCATTTGGCCACCTTAAATACCTTTTCTCATGATTGGATGCACCTGTCTATGAAGTTCAAGGCTTAATGAGCTCACCAAACCAATTGTGTTTTCCAATTAATCAGTGCTAGGTATATACAGGTATTCAAATCAACAAAACGACAAGGGTGCTGAAATTTATGCACCTGTCTAATTTCGTTTTGATGCATTTTGCACATTTTCTGTTAATCCAATGAACCTCATTTCACTACCGAAATATTACTGTGTCCTTCAGTTATTTGATAGATCAAAATGAAATTGCTGATTCAATTACCCAATTAATTATAAATGATAATCATGGAAATTGTTAGGGGTGCCTAAACTTTTACATACAGCTGTACAAGAGCTAAAGCGGATTTTGTAGGATAAAATATGTTTAGGAATTCTAGACATGCTTCATATAGTCAACGTCCAGATCACACAGATTTTTCACAAAATTGGTTGATACACAATTTTGTTGTTGATACACACGTGTAGATGTTAGATGCTAAACATTTTTCCAGTGGAAGGCTTTCTATGTTCAGTTAGACATAATACAAAAGTGAGATTATAATACATAACAATAGTTCTTTATGTAGTGTGTAAACCATAATTTACACTAGGTTTTTAAAAAATATGCAGCTATTATCTTTTTTATAAAAGGCTTTAGAAATTAGGTTTTTGGAAATTATGTTTAACTTACAGTGAAAAGATAAATATGACATGTGTATAACATACTGAAATAAAAAAGATCCTACCCTGATCTTAGGGATAGAGATTCATGTTTTTACAAAGTAAAACCAAGTTGGAAAAATTCAAGGTACAAAGCTGTTTAGCATAAATAGTCTGTACAGAGTCTCTATAGGGTTCCAACAATAGATAGTAACAGTGTTAAATAAACTAAAAAGATGGTGCAGGGTGCTTGACCAACTAAAACACACCTCCTTCTGGTAGCTTGTCCCTGTTTAGGGGGTGGTGTGACAATTCAGCTACCCTGGAGAGTCCAAGGAGTAAGAAATGTCATAAACCTGTGCTCCTGTTCCCTCCCACATTCATCTCCTTCATATTGCGAATCAAACAGATATATTTTTTCTTTTTTTACTTGAATCTTTCAAATTATTTCAAGTCTTGTGACCAACAGTTTTTTTTTAACCTTAGACACCTAATTTCAACTAGGTCTGTTTTTGATACTGTTGTTGATGATTAGCACCTAAACATTTGAACATTGCTTTGAGAAACAACATGCAGCAGAGATTCATAGAACTTTCTAATCCTCACCAACTTAGAGTTCTTAACCATGAGTCCATCTGATGCTCTAAACCACATGTGTCAAACCGGTTCCACGGAGGGCCGAGTGTATGCTGGTTTTTGGTCCTTCCTTTCTATTAGAGCCCAATTAAGACGTAGACTGCCAGGTGAGGCGAGATCCTTACCAATCAGTGACATTCAATCATTCAGGTACAAGGTAAAACGAAAACCTGCAGACACTAGGCCCTTTGTGGATCTGGTTTGACACCCCTGCCTAAACCATGGGTCTCTAGTAAATGCAGGTTTTCGCTTTCACCTTGTACAACAGTGTTTTTCAAACTTTTTTATCGGTGACCCAAATTTTCAAAATGACAAACCATTGTGACACAAATGTCATGAACATAGGGTTTTGCAAATATTCAGTTTTGTATGTAGGGGTATTGACATAATACATTAGTTGTAATTGTCACCAGAATAATAATACAACATACATTTTCTCAATATTGACAGTATTATCATCACAGACCTGTGTTTTATAAAAACATGTTATAATCACCAAAATAACCACGATAAGGTGGTTTTCCCACAAATATCTGATTTCTTGCATTAATTTATTTATATACAAATAAAAATATATACATGATGCTGTTTAGTCTAGCTATGTTAAACTAAAGTCAAATAAAAGTTTGGAAAACTGTACTAAATGGCAATTATTTTTGTTACTTCTAACAACCAGCGCATTGGGTGAATACATTTTCAACATACAGGTTATTTTGTCTGTTGTAGGTAAGCCTTACTAGGGCCCTAAAAAATCAGTTTTAGCTCTGGCCAGCGAGACTGTTACTTCAAGCAATTTATGTATATAGACAAATTACTGATATTCGTCATTGTTCCCCTTTTAAATAGTAGCCTAAACATTTTCATAAGCATTTGGATTAGTGAGTGAGTAGTGTTATGCATGAAATCTCAAAAAACAGTGTTCGGAAAAGTAGTGATGTTACAAGCACTTCGCACTAAAGAGGCGTGTGCTGGGAGACACACACACACACACACCCAATCGCATTCAGTGGATATACTGCACTTACAAATGACAAATTCATAGCAACTTTCAAAATTTCAAAATTTTGTTGAATTGCAGGTTAATGTCAGAATTCCGCGATTCCGTCCGTGTTCTCCACAACGTGGAAATCATACTGCTTGACCTACCATAGTGCTCAGTTTAGTACACTGCCCCCTTGTGGCTGTGGAGGTGTACTGTCAACTATAATAGCATACCGTATTTTAATTATGAAAGAAAACTATGACAAAATAATTATGAAAACATATTTGCCAATCCAATTTTATTCTCCCGCGACCCACTGGTGCGTCAGGACCCAGACTTTGAAAAACACTGTTGTACAAGGCTGATTGAGTAGCTCACTAATTGGTTAGGATCTCCCCTCACCTAGCAGTCTAGGTCCTAATTTGGCTCTAATGGAAGGGAAAGACCAAAAACCAGCATACACTAGGCCCTCCATGGGAGGGTTTGGAGACCTCTGCTCTAAACAGTTGGGCAGTCTATCTGATTGGCTTATAGAATCAACTCAGGGCATCATGGATGTAATGTAATATATAGATCCAAGTTTGTACAACGTAATTGTAACATACTGAAATAATATTTTCAAGTTGGAAAAAGGTCTAAACTACTCACGTTATGGCAACATGTCTATTAAAATTTTAGGACTGTTAGCCTACAGTAGGTACAGTAGGTAGTACCATAACAAAAAATGTGTGTTATCAATTAAGGATATTTATCTATTACAGGTTGAACTGAGCTGTGTACAAATGTTACATACAAAAGACATACAAAAGATCAAATGATGAAAATACCTAAGTGAAGCCTCTGAACTGGTTTAGACCCTATGATTGGCTCTAGAGTAAAACTGGGCGGGCCAGGGGGTAGGCCTCTAAGGTTCATGTTTACCATACATTTTTAAAGCAAGCATTCTTTCTCAAGACATTCAAGTCTTGTGACCAACAGGTTTTGTTTAATCAGCAATAATGGATATGAATAAAACGGATAAGGTATGGACACAAATTCCTGGTTTTACACCTCAGGATTTTACAATTCTAATTATCAGAGCTCCAGGCTGTTTCACAAACAATATAAAAATAGGGGAAAATACTTTGTCACACATCTACAACCCACTGATTTCAATAGTGGACATTTTCACAGATGAACAAAAAACGGTTGAAGAGGATATAAATGAGTGGAACATTTTTAGCCCACAGATCAAATTAAAAGAATGGATCTGAATATGCAAAGCTCCTTTTCACTTGAAAGGCTGAACAGCGTTTGCAGTGGAGAAACAGGTTGATGGAGACATTTTAAAAGCAATTAGTGTTGAAGCCGACAAGTTTCACAGGGATTCAAATTACACTATTCTAGGTTACGTTGAATTTAATCCTGAAAATGCTAGAAAGACGTTTTTACAATGAGATATACTGATTTGGTTTCTAAAGTCAATTATTCCATACCAATATTTTCCTTTTCAGTCTTTGATTGGTTCAATGTAGTTTGTTTTACATATGAAATCAACAATCTATTCAAACATTGTAAGCATATACGAAGATGAGATCTGTTAAATTAGAGACTCATGGATATTTGTCCAAAAAATAATTAATATACTTTATTTCTAATTACCTTTACAATTTTGGTTTGCTAGTCCTCTGAAACTATGAGATTTCTAAACTGTTTGAAACATCATCTTAACCTCTTAAGTCTCAGTATCCCGCCGGCGGGGTATTAACTTTTTTTTCTTAGGTAATATATACATGTCCCATATCTTTACAAAATCTTAAAATCTCAGGAATCTAGCTAATGTCTCCATTTTATAATAGCTAAAACAAAAATAAACATTAAACTTTATAATGTTAGCTACGTGACTTGTACACATGCACCTCAAATAAAATAGGAGGTGGAATAAAATCACTGCTCATAACTGTACATTTTAAGTAATATATACATGTGTTATATCTTTACAAAGCTTAAAAACTTAGGAATCTAGCAAATGTCTCTATTCTACAATAGCTATAACGACCATACCATATCACGGCATAATGTGAGCTATGTGCCTAGTAAACAATGACATCCTTTTTTTCACTGAAAAAATACAATGTGGATTACAGTAAAAGCTAACAAATGCAATTTTTAGGTTATAAATACATGTCTTATATCTTTACAAAGCTTAAACACTCAGGAATTTAGCAAATGTCTCCGTTTTACAATAGCTAATACAACAAGATAATTATTATTAGTCATAATTTGAAGTACATAGCCAGTAACAAAAGCTTTTAGCTTGTAAACTCAGCTGGCCATTTTTGCACTTCAAATAAAATGGAATGTTGATTAGAAACATGGCTCATAACCTCACTTTTTAGGTTATAAATATCTTATACCTTTACAAAGCTTAAAAACTCAGGAATCTAGCAAATGTCTCCATTTTACAATAGCTATAATGACCATAACATATCATGGCATAATGTGAGCTATGTGCCTAGTAAACAATGACATTCTTTTGTTTGCCTTATAGAAAATACAATGTTGATTACAATCAAAGCTCACAAATTTTTTAAGTTATAAAATAAATGTATTATATCTTTACAAAGCTTAAAAATGACTGCAGTTGTACAGCGTTAAACTGACCAATCCAAGCAACAACATTAAAACAGTTCTTTGGCAGCATTGGCCCATACTCCATCTGCCTTCTATAGACTGTTTCAAGAGCATTATTTGTAATTGTTTTTAAATAATTGTGTTTTGTAAAACATTTAGGTTGTATAAAATCTGTAAGTATACACTTCTGTGAAAACATTAAAAAGTCAAACTATTAATTATTCTTAAAATCTTTTTTATTCACAAAAGTTATATACAGAAAACAAGAATACCAGAAAAACATTATTCATATCCCATTATTGGGATATGTTTTCATGCCAATCGAATGTGCCCAGTTTTAGTGCAAACTGATAATTACCTTATAACGCTAGTTGTGAGGGCATGAATGAAGTACAAATAAATCACTATTATAGACCACTAGCTACATTGCTATTATTGTATTATTTGTTTAACATATTTCATAACATTTGGTTAACAGGTTTAATGTGTATCATTGAGAACAGAGGAAAACTGGCACAATCTGATGAGTGAGGTTTTTTGTTAAACTGATTTTAAACATGATTGAAATTCTTTAATTAGGATGTAAAACACAATTCCATTAAAAATAGAAGATTTTAGGTAACTGTAGACTACCAGTACTATAGAGTATCCAACTCAGCTCTTCATAATTTAACATCACCTAGGAGTAAAACAAATAACCTTCTTTGCTAAAATTTTAGTTTTTGAATTGGCAAACAATGTATAAACAACACAATTAATGTATATTGCCAATTCTAATTGGCTGTAGTGGCCTTGGCTGAAGTTAACATCATAGCTTGCCTATTTACTAGTGAGTAAACTGTGGCACTGTGTGGCACTGTCCCTGAATGTCCCTTTTGAATGGATTGTGTTCACACTCTGTTGCGAGCAGGACTGTTTCTGACAATCAGACAGTGATCCTTTAAGGCTTGTGGACTGGGAAAAAAGAATAACCACAATGAAAGGGAGGGGGTGGGAGGTGTTGAAAGCAGAGGTGGACAGAGTACTTTTCTGAGTAACTCAGTTCACAAGTTTTGGGAAGTCCCTACTTAACACCAAAATTATAAGGTAAAGGGAATTCATATCTTAACAGTGACCAACAAAACAAATAGAAAGAGTAACAAAAATATCAATGTAGCATACCCTCTGAAAGATGGTCTGACACTTGGACTGATGATTTTAGATTTATTGGAAATCCCAAAACCAACGTAAGAGCTGGTTAGAAAACACACAATACAAACAACAAAAGCATTAGCTAACTTAACCATATCGTTTCACAGCATTAACATAGTTTAGAACTAGCTCCCAAACTTAGCATCATCCCATTAAAACAAAGGCCAGAAACAGCTACAATTGTTCAAATTACCTCAAAAACACCACAAACATCTTAATATTAAGGTATTATGATAAATACTAACCTTGTGCCTCTTCGAAAGGATGCTAAAACATTAAATCCTTTGCCGTATATTCATGTTACCTTCTCAACTTTACCGTCGCGTGTGGTAGAGCAAACTAGTTAAAGATGCCAGAAGGTGACCTTCAAAATTAAAGCTCCTCTATTTAGAACAGGATGTAAGGCACTTGGACTTAAACAATATGCAATACATAATAAAAAATGACTGTTTCAACAAGGTTATTTCTTAAGTGTAGAGCTAAACATATACTGGGTTATTTACACTCCCACCAAAATTATGAGTGTTTACATCAAATGACATGAACCACAAATCATTTTTCATCAGGACAGATGCTGTTCCTTAACAGTTATGGGCTTAAGAAGCCTCTAACAACAGAATTAACTTCTGTACTGGACGCTCTACTATGGAAAGTTTTCCAAGACGCTCACCTTTCTTATTTAACCCTTTATCTCCAAATGAGATTTTCACTCTCCTTACAAGTCCATCCTTACCTCTGACAGTCTCTAAGACCCTAGCGAGTCTCCATTCACCTCTGGGTGACAGTTCATCTGTGTCAATCACTATATCACCTACTAGTAGATTCCTCATTGGCGAGTGCCAACGCTGCCTTGCGGTGATGTTGTGCAGATACTCTCGTTTCCAGCGACTCCAAAACTGCTCTGCCAGATACTGCACGCGGCGCCATCTTTTCACTCCATACAAGTCCTCTCTGGGGAAAGTGCCGGGGGGGCAGTGCTGTGCTGGATTTCATGTTGATCAGATGATTGGGGGTGAGTGGTTCTAGGCTGTCAGGACTGTTTAGGTTATCTACAGTGAGGGGTCGACTGTTGACTATTGCCATGGCTTCATAGAGTAGAGTCCTACGTGAAGCGTCGTTAAGTCTGTTATGGGAAAGTGATAGAGTGGAGTTCAGAACACTCCTGACTGTCTTTATTTGGTGCTCCCTCACGCCACCTGCATGACTGGAGTGAGGAGCATTCATGACAAAGTCACACTGCCTTTGAGACAGAAACACACTTAGTCTCTGTAAATCAAGCTCTTGTAGCGCTGCCTTGAATTCATTTTTAGCACCAACAAAGTTAGTGCCTTGATCGCACTGGATCTGACGGACTGCACCTCGAACAGCGATGAAGCATCGCAAGCCATTGATGAAGGCATCGGTGGATAAATCTTCTACCATCTCGATGTGGATGGCCCATGAGCAAAAGCAGGTGAAGAGCAAGCCATATTGTTTAAGCTGTTTCCGTCCCTCCGTAGTGACAAAAGGACCAAAGCAATCCATACCGCAATATGTGAATGGGGGAGAGGGCTCTATACGTTCCACTGGAAGATCACTCATCCTTTGGCCCTGCGGAAGTCCTCTGAGTCTACGACATTCCACACACTGGCGGATGTATGAGGCAACGGCTCGGCTCATTCCAGGAATCCAGAAGCCACTGGATCTAATTTCATTGGTGGTGAAGCCTTTTCCCTGATGCTTTGTCTTTTCGTGATTGTAAGCTATTATCAACTTTGTCACGTGGTGCTCTTTGGGGAGGATAATCGGATGTTTGAATGGGTCTGCAAGAGATGAGTTACGGAGTCTTCCTCCCACCTTAAGGATACAGTCTGTGTCAAGAAAAACATCAAGGTGGTACAGTCGGTTGCGACATGGTAGTTGACTTCCTTTGTCTAACAACTTAATTTCTTTCTCATATTCTTGACTTTGGATTATGACACGCTCAGCACTTTCCTGTTCACTCACTGTAGAAAGAGCACTCGATTTAATTTTCTTAGCCCGTCGCAAAAGGCGGGCCACAGCCTTGATGGCTCGGAACCATGATGAAAACTTGGAAAGACGGTCGGCATGACTCATTGTTTCTGTGGTATTGGTTTGCAAAGTTTGTACCTTTTTGATTTCTGGATCTCCTATCAATAGGTCTGGTGCTACATGCTTCGGTGTAGATATTTCCTTTTCCCATAGAAACATGGGACCAGTGAACCAGTTAGATGTAAGTTAACTGGTTAACTGGAAGCACCATCTGCAGGGTATTTATCTGTAGGAACATAAAACCATTGCTGGGGGTTTGTGTTATGGCGGATCTTCTGGACCCGGTTGGCAACAAAGGTGTGAAAGCGTCATGCATTGTTATTTATGTAGCCTAAAACTACCTTTGAGTCTGTCCAGAAGTACTCTTTCCCATCAACATACCCAGGCTCCTCCCTGAGCATATTGCTGACGCCGACTGAGACCACTGCTGCGGTTAATTCAAGCCTTGGTATCGTAGTCAACTTTGTGGGAGAAACGCGGGCCTTTCCTATGACTAGGGAACAGTGAATGTCTCCTCTTCGGTTCCTGATTCTCAGATAAGAGCATTGACCGTATCCAATAGTGCTCGCATCCGAAAAGTGGTGAAGCTCTGTTTCTATGACTTCTCCAAAGTTCCCAGGTATGTAACATCGAGCTATGTTTATCTTCTCTAGGTTGGCAAAGTCATGTCGCCAGCTCTCCCACCGTGGCTTCAGCATCTCCGGCAGGGGGTCATCCCAGCCAACACAGTGTTTGCACATTTCCTGTAAGATCTTCTTCCCAGTTAGAACATATGGTGCAAGGATGCCAAGGGGATCATATATGGATGCCACGGTAGACAATATGCCCCTACGTGTTGCTGGTTGGTCTTTCAGGCTGTTGTTAAATCTGAAGCCATCTGTCTCTATGCTCCAGTGAATCCCTAACGCTCACTCTAGTGGTGTGTCAATGAAAGTCAAATCCTTTATCTTGGTGTCTATTGCACACTCTGATGAGGGTAGACTCTGTAGAACAGCATGGTTGTTTGACACAAATTTGTGAAAACGGAGACCCCCTTTGGCGCATATCTCTCTTGCCTCGCGTGCCACCTGAATGGCCTTTTCCACACTGTTTGTACTTGTGACTCCATCATCAACGTAAAAGTCTCTTGCTATGAATTGAGATCCTAATGGATATGAGTGACTGTTTTCCTTGGCTAGGTATTTCAGCCCATAGTTCGCACAGCCAGGGGTTGACACTGCACCGAAGAGATGTACCTTCATTCGGAACTCTTGAGGTGGTGTGTCTGTATCACCCTCTTTCCACCACAGGAAACGTAGGTAGTTGCGGTCATCCTTTTGGACATGGAATTGGTGAAACATTTTCTCTATGTCACACATGAGAGCTATGGGATGCTGTCTGAACCGTATGAGGACGCCCGTTAGGTTGTTCATCATGTCTGGCCCTGGAAGAAGGTGTTCATTTAGGCTTGTGCCGCCGTACTTTGCTGAACAGTCGAACACAACACGCAATTTTCCAGGCTTTTTAGGGTGGTAGATGCCATGATGAGGAATGTACCACTGTTCACCAATAGTTCCATTTTCATCTACCTCTTCGACATCACCTCTTTCAATGATCTCATTCATGTATGCTGTGTAGTCCTTCTTATATTTCTCATCTCTGTGGAATTTCCGTCGTAAATGACTGAGCCTGATTTTAGCGAGTTTCTTATTATCAGGTAAATATGGCCGTTGCTTAAAGGGTAAGGGCATTTCAAAATGTCCCTGATCATTTTTCCTTATGCTCCCTTTAAGTTTGTCCAAGAAAACAAGATCCTCTTGTGAGACAGTCTTGTCGTCGTTTTTAGTGTCCTTAAAGTCTGACTCCAGAGCACTTATCACCTCCATTGGCGTTACTGGAGGTAGTTCCTTTACTGCGACTCTGTGAAACAGGCCAGATCCTGTTTCATCCAGGTACGGTGTTGAGCAGCCCACAATGCTCCATCCCAAGTCTGTAAGGATGGCATAGTGTTCGTTTTCTTTTCCTGCTAGTACTTGTCTAGGTGTTAGTGCCCTAGGACAGTTGTAGCCAATTAAGAGTCCTACATCACAGCAAAGGAGAGGTGGAATCTTATCAGTGATTGTTGTCAAGTGAGGCCATTGTTTTGCTGTTTCGTGAGTGGGTATATGATCACGAGTCACTGGAATGCAGTCTTTAGTATATGAAGGAGGAAGGTCAATGTGAAAGCATAAATTGTAGTCTCTCACACGGAGTCCAGAAACCCTTTCCCTCTTCATGATCATGTTCTCTCCAAGCATGGTGGTAAGTTTCAGTTTCACAGGGTAGGCATCTGCTTGTAATTCCTGGCTAACCTCCTTTTCAATGAATGTGCTGTCACTCTGAGTGTCTAATAAAGCATAGACGAGCTGCTCCTGGGATGGATTTGTAGCAGAGGACACCCATACAGGGACGATCATGGAAGTACTGC
>JACXGM010030326.1:0-13350 GCA_016801145.1 Umbra pygmaea
AACTTTATCACAATATGCTAATTTCTTGAGAAGGACCTGTACAATCTATGGAAGAGACCCAGTAATGTAGTGAAAATACCATGATTGAAACCAGGGCAGCTGACGGGGGGACAACTGGGAATGTTGTCCCGGGCCCAGTCCTGAGGGGGGGCCCAAATTTTGTTTTTGCACAGTAATTGTTTTAGCGGGGGGCCCTAAATGTGGTGTTGTCCGGGCCCACAGATTCCTGTCGGCGGCCCTGACTGAAAATGTGATTACTCAAAATGTTAAATCAATAATAATTGGCCAAAGTACCTGATTTCATTGTTTTTACCTAACTGTGTACAGTATTTGGCTATTAGGTGTGATCAAGTCAAGAAAAAATATGAATGCTTTTCAGTGGCATACTGGCTGCAGAGGCGTAAAAAATATGATATCGAAATTTAGGCTCTTTGTAACATGGAGCACAATGTTGAGCATGCCGAAAGACTAGACAGATTGAAACTAAATATTGTAGTCAGTGCATCCTCAATGAGAGATGAGGTTGAGGTGTAAAGTGCATTCCTGGGGCTTGAGACAACCTGCTATCTCCAAATAAGCCTTTGGTATCTATTTCAACAGAATGATTTTATGCAGTATAACATTAGCTAGCTAGCTATGGTAGGGTTACTGGGGTGTGCAAAAGCATTTCCAGCCTTTTTTGATGACAGCAACTTTGCTAGCTAACGACAACCATTGAACATACTGTAGATTTCGTCACAGGTTGATAAATCAGAGAAAGCTGTGGAAGCGAGAATGCGTGCCACCTGTCCTTGTTCACATGTAATACACCTATAAATTATGCGGGTGTGGCTGATGTTACCCAGTAAATTGACAGCTTTCAGCATAAATGACGTCATCAAAGATGAATCCTAAAGCAAAATAAACAAGAGGAAAAAAAGAAATTTCCAATTGAACAACAATGGTTCCAGACAACAAAACAGTTACATAAACTTTTAATTTATAAATATTTAGGTCCCCAAATTCCAACTTCACCTGTCAAGCTATTACAGAGCGACCCAAATTATATGTACATTGGCAAAGAGTGACACTCCCGCCGGTCTGAGCGCACCTGTCCACATTTCTCCTGATCCTCGTAGGTCCCGCAGAGTTTTGACGAATGAAATCCTGAATAAATAAGACCAGATGGACGAACCTGACGGAAATGAACACATCTTTTAAATCAAATAAATTAAACTCTGAAGGAAACAAGCTAAAACTTGAAGGAAACAAGAAATGAATTAAAGAACATTGTACACTTAATTTACTCTATGGCTTTTTAATAACCTCATAAATGGGCAATGATTTCTGCCATCAAATTTATATTTACCATTTATGCACTCCAAGTATGTGGATATATTATAGGCATGACTGACTTAGGAAAAGTAAAAAATATTGAGAAAAATATTTAGACTTCTTGCCAGAGGCGTAATGCCCATTGAAACTGATTGGGAGACAAGAGTCTCCATTTCTGTTAGAGTGAGCTCCTACCCCCTCTCAAACAGTGTTTCAAGGTAACCCCTTTTATATCCCCTAATAAAGTATGTGTCTCTCTATGGCACAAGCTAATTTAGCTGTGTGATTGATCTTGCTTCAATGTTAAACATTTTCTGTCATGGCTCTTTTCAAGGGTGTATAAGATCATTTGTGAGATTTTCCAAAAGTATATTTTTTGTTTTCTAAAAGTGAAACAAAATGGCCAAAAGCTTTGCCTCTAAATGGCAGAGTTCTCTCTCTAATCTAGAAGTATCCACAGACTCAAAGTCACCTATGCGGTTTAGGGGCAGGTTATAACATTTACATGAAGCCTCTTCCCTGATTCAATGTTAACATTTTTCACAGAGGGTTTGAATAAGATTTGTTTAAGCAGACCATGTCAATGTTCCATTCTAAAATCATGTGTGTGTCTCTGTTTTTCTGTGGCTATATGTTTACAGAAGCAAATGTCTGTGTGTGTCTGTGAAAATCTGTGTGGATTTGTTTGTGCATGTGTGTGAGAAATATTTGGTTCCTATTAGTTTTGTTCTAAGTCAAGACATATTATCAACTTACACCAAGTAACCTGTTCAACTTACCTCATCCAGGTTTATAATGCTGTTGCCCCCATTTAGAAAAAAGAATGGTTAAAAACAAATTTAGTTTTTACGGAGCTTGATTCAATGTTTGTCTAAACAGTTCCCTACAACCTAAAGTTCAGTGTTTTACGAGGTGTTGTCAAAAGCACAGGGGGGTTCAGGCCTTTAGTTCAATGGGGCCATAAAATCACTTGCTTAAACATCCAAATTGAATGTTTGCATCAAGTAAAACCAGTAGTTGTTCATTCTCCCACAGAATTCTTCAACACAGTCAGTCTAAGCTGCTACATAATTTCAGATTTAGGTAGAACATGATGTTAATAAAACATTGTGTTGTATAGGCAAATAACATGGGTTCAATCTGAATAAGTTTGTGTAAATGTGTCAGCACAAACCACAGCACAATTTTGTGTGAGAGTTTCTGTCAGGGCATTCAAATGAATCATTATTTAAAATACAAATAGCCTGTTACATTGTGTGTGTTGTTTGGGTTTAAGTCTATACATTTCAAATTCCGAGGTGAGCTTTACATTTTTTAAGTTTCAAATCATTAATATACTGGTTCTTGTTTTACATGTTAATCTGTTTTAGGAATACAAATTATTTTTGCAATGTTACCTTTGAATTTGTGAAATGGGTAGTTTGGGTAGTTTGATTTGTAAACACATAGGATCTAGAAATGGCAGTAGGTCCTTTTACAAAACAAATATTGAAAAATAGCCAAGCAACAGCTTACTTATGACAAGTGCATACCGATTTATTTAAATAAATTTCCAGCTTATACCCTCTGTATTTGATTCTATTTAAACTTTTTTGTATCTCTGTTGGAATTATAGGCTCTATGACTTCTCTAGGCTGCAAGCAAAAATCTAGGATGCAATTCAAATTAGGGTCTGTGTGTGTGAGTGGATTGTGTTAACGACACTCTTTTCTATGTTGTCAGTAATTATAGCTAGTTTAAGAGTGCTTCAAAAATCAGTGTAAATCCAACTAGATTGTAAATTGTTTAAACCTGTTACATATTTTTTAAGACATCATTTATAGAAATTTTATAAGTTTAACTTGTCAGATCAGAATCTGACAGGTTCTAAATACTTTTATAAGACAACCATTAATCTAGGGAAAGCAATGTTTTTTTAGAAATCTTACTCCCAGAGATTTGCCATTGTATACAACAAAGTTATGTAGTACAGTGACATATCTCACCACTAAGTGTAGACCATATCTCTTAAAAGTGGCTGGACAAACCCAAAATAATTGAAACAGACCACTCCTTAAATTAGTTAGGTGTATTGGAGTTTTTAGCAACAAGGTTTTCAACATAGCAAGTTGGTCCGCATGTGTTCGTGTTTCAGCATAGGTGGTTGTGTTTATGTGTATCTCTGTTTTTTGCATAATTTTGTATATGTCTGTGTGTTTGTGGATGTGTGTTTGCAAAAGCAAACGTGTATGTGTGTCAAAGATCTCTCAGATTGCAAAAGCAAATTTAGATGTGTTTCTGTGTAACTGTGTGTTTGTTGTTTACATCTGAGTGCAGATTTGCATCTAGATGATTGAATGCATTGTCAAAAACTCTAAAAAGCATAGTCATTTATGACACAGATATGTTAAGTGTGGTGTTAAGTGATTTTATAGGACACGTGATGTGATGTAACCCCGGGGAGTGATAGGCTTGAGGAGACTGGTAAAAGGCAGTTAAATAAAGTCGGGCTTGGAGGTACATGAGGGAACCCACTCTTCGTGCATTTCTTGAGAGTCATAACTACCTAACTCTACATGGTGTCAGAAGACTTCAGTTACTCAAGTCGGATAAAAACAAGAGGTGTTTTGCCGAATTAATTGGAGAGAACTCACGTGAATTTTAGTCACTAAGTTTGAAGTTTAGCTAGCTAGCGAAGCTAACGTGACTTGTATTTGACGTTCGCGGCCGACGAGCAGGTAAGCGAAATGGAGCGATTCCAGATTCCCCCACAACCCAAGTTTGATTTCACAAAGCCAGAAGAGTGGCCCAAGTGGATCCGAAGGTTTGAGAGATTCCGGATTTCATCGGGTCTAGAGCTACAGTCGGATGAAAACCAGGTGAACACATTGATTTATACTATGGGGGATGAGGCGGAAGATATTGTGACTTCACTTCGTATGACGGAGGAAGAGGCAAGTGTGTGTGGCATTGTCAAAGACAAGCTAGAGGGACATTTCGTGGTGAGGAGAAATTTTATTTTTGAGCGAGCCAAATTCAACCAGAGACAGCAGGAACAAGGAGAGACTGTAGACAGTTTTATCACTGGACTCCACTGCTTGTCAGAGCACTGCGGCTATGGACAGCTACATGACGAAATGGTCCGAGACAGACTTGTTGTTGGCCTGCGAGACAAAAAGCTGTCGGAGCAACTTCAGCTGGACTCGGAGCTGACGCTGGAGAGAGCGGTGACGCGCGTGCGTCAGAGCGAAAGTGTGAAAAAACAACAGGACTTGTTAAAGAGTAACTTCAAGGCAGAGGCCACAGATGTGGACAGTATTCAAACAAAACACAAGGTTGACATAAGTAGACAGCAGAAAATGCAGGCTAGAACAAATTATAAAGACAGTAGTCGGATACAGCTAGGTAACCAAATAAGGTGCATGTGGTGCAGTAGAACACCAGCACACAGTAAAAACCAGTGCCCAGCTAGAGAAGTAGCATGTAACCAGTGTCTGAAAAAAAGGTCACTATGCAAAAGTGTGCAGGTCAGGGGCTCTAAATGAAGTTAACATGGCAGAGTTAGATGAGGAGGGAATTGCCTTCCTAGGCACAGTCAGCTCGGATGGGGAACCCTGGCTAATCAACCTTAAAGTAAATGAGCACACAGTTGTATTTAAGATAGATACAGGGGCAGATGTAACAGTGCTATCTGAAGAGGTATTTCAGAAGGGGCAGTTTCCAGAGCTAGAGAGACAAAGAAAGTGTTGCAGGGTCCAGGTCAGACACCCATCACGGTGAGGGGGAAGTTCACAGCTACTATGGAAACAGACATTAAGAGCACCACACAGGAAGTGTTTGTAGTCCCAGGTCTGAAGTTTAGCCTACTGGGACGTCCAGCTATCCAGGCACTAGGGCTGGTGGCTAGAGTAGACACTGTGGCACTGGACTCAGTAGAGAGAGTGTCAAAGAGCATTTCCCCACACTGTTTAAAGGGCTAGGCAAGATGGAGGGGGAATACAAGATAGAGCTTAAAGCAGACACCAAACCATTCTCTATATCAACCCCACAACGAATCCCGCTGCCTCTCATGCCTAAGGTAAAAAAAAGAACTCACACGCATGGCAGAGCTAAGAGTGATCTCAAGGGTTGAACAACCCACAGACTGGTGCGCCGGAATGGTCACCGTACCAAAGCCAGGCAAAGATGAGGTGCGCATCTGCGTGGATTTGACCAATTTAAACAAGTCAGTCAAGAGGGAGAGACACATGCTCCCGTCAGTCGAACACATGCTGGGACAGCTAGAAGGCGCCAAAGTTTTTTCAAAAATTGATGCAAACTCAGGGTTTTGGCAAATTCCCCTTGCCAAGGAGTCTGCCCTCCTCACAACATTCCTCACTCCCTTTGGGAGGTTCTGCTTTAACCGCCTCTGCTTCGGCATATCCTCTGCACCGGAACACTTCCAGAAGAGAATGTCCCAGATACTGGAGGGACTCGAGGGAGTTGTGTGCCAAATGGACGACGTGCTTGTATACGGAGACACGCTGGCCCAGCATGACACACGACTGTTTGAGGTGCTGGGGAGACTACAGGAGGCAGGCGTCACGCTGAGAGGGGAGAAATGTGAATTCTCAAAAGGCCATGTCAAATTTCTAGGACAGATCATAGATGCAGCAGGTGTAAGAGCAGATCCAGACAAGGTGAGAGCGATCACAGATATGGAGGAGCCGGGGGATTCGAGCAGAGTAAGACGATTCCTTGGAATGGTGAACCACCTGGGAAAATACTTACCTCATCTGGCGGAAAAGACACAGCCACTCCGGGACCTGTTAAAGAAGCAAAACATGTTTCAGTGGGGGCAGGATCAACAAAGGGCATTTGACAGCATCAAAGAAGAGCTGAGCACGCCACCAGGGCTGGCACTCTACGGTCGTCTCAGCAGACGCATCATCATTTGGTCTTGGAGCTGTGCTACTTCAGAGACAGGAGGGGGGCTATCTCAAGCCAGTCACATATAGCTCCAGAGCACTCACTGACACTGAGAAAAAGTATGCACAGATTGAGAAAGAGGCCTTGGCAATCACATGGGCATGTGAGCGGTTCTCAGACTACCTGGTGGGCATCACGTTTCATGTTAAAACAGACCACAAGCCTCTGGTTCCGTTACTAGGATCCAATAGCCTGGACGAACTTCCGCCACGCATTCAGAGACTCAGAATGAGACTCATGGCTTTCAGCTACTCCATCTCCCACGTGGCCGGTAAGAAGTTGGCCACGGCAGACGTGTTGTCAAGGGCACCATTGAGGGACAGAGGGCAGCCGGAGCAGGAAGAGGAAGTCAACCTATATGTAAACATGATCATGTCAATCCTCCCAGCTACATTAAAGAGACTACAAGAAATAAGGGAACACCAAGAACGTGATGAAATACTGAGTCAAGTGAAAAAGTATTGTATTGAGGGCTGGCCAGATAGATCCACAATAGACAGAGCTTACCTACCGTATGCACATGTCGAGGAAGAGCTATCACTGGAGAATGGCTTACTACTGAAAGGATGTAGGCTAGTAATCCCCAAGCTACTACAGACAGACATCCTTCAGAAACTGCACGCAGGTCATCAAGGTATAGTGAAGTGTCGGGAAAGAGCCAAACAATCTGTTTTGTGGCCGGGACTGAGTACACAGCTTCAGAAAGTGGTCGAGGGATTTGACACATGTGCAGAAGAAAGAATTAACCCCAAAGAGCCACTGCTGCCCACAGTGTTCCCTGACAGACCATGGGCAAAGGTGGGGGCTGACTTGTTTCAGATAACCAGTATCTATTGGTAGTAGACTACTTTTCCCGTTTCATTGAGGTAGCTAAACTCACATTAACAACCTCATTAGCAGTAGTGGAACATTGCAAGTCCATCTTCGCCAGGCATGGCATACCGTCCTAGGTCATGACAGATAATGGACCCCAGTTCTCATCTGAACGCTTTACTCAGTTTGCAACACAGTGGGGGTTCACACATACTACGTCCAGCCCCAGATATGCTCAGAGCAATGGAGAGGCAGAGCGCACCGTGCGGACAGTTAAGGGTCTCCTCCAGAAAGAGAAAGACCTGTATCTGGCGCTCATGTCTTACAGAGCCACACCACTAGCCAACGGGTACAGTCCAGCACAGCTATTAATGGGCACGCAGCTCAGAACAACAGTTCCGGTCATTCTGTCATCCATCAACCCAGGCTGGGCTGACATAACCAAACTCAAAGAGGAGGAACAGAAGAAGAGACAGAGATTGAGCTGGAACTTCAAAAAAAGGCACAGAGCTCAACAACTCACAACACTGACACCAGGTGACCATGTCTGGGTAAAGGATACAAAGGAGAAGGGGACAGTGATAAGACAGGCAGAAACACCAAGGTCATATGTCGTTGACACTCCCAGAGGGATCCTGCGCCGCAACCGGAACCACCTCGTCACTACGCCAGTGGCGCCAGCAGCATTGACCAGCCTTCCAGACCATCCCACCAAACCATCCCACCAGAACATCATACCAGAGCCAGAGCAACTTACTCGTCAGCCAGTGAGCCCAGATCACGCAGAACAGAGCCCTGTTCAGCCACGCTACCCTGCAAGAGAGAGGCAACCTCCAGGGTACCTGAAGGACTTTGTGACTAAATAGCAGGTACTCCTGGTAAGACTGAGTGATTTAAATGGGGCAGAATAAACCTCCACACTCAGTAGAAGGTTCGGGCAGTCTACCCCGACTTCGTAGTTCAAAATTTTCCTGTAAATGTTCTTAAGATAGTTTGATTTATATTCCTACGGGAATATTTGAAAAAAAAAGTGTTTGTTGTCTTTATCCTTAGTGCAACAGTTGGAACCGGGAATAGAGAACTTGTGATATAGTCTGTTATAGTACAGAGGTGTTAGTTTAATCTTGAGTTGTACTTTTGTGTAAGGGATCTCAGAAAGGGGGATGTGGTGTTAAGGGATTTTATAGGACACGTGATGTGATGTAACCCCGGGGAGTGATAGGCTTGGGGAGACTGGTAAAAGGCAGTTAAATAAAGTTGGGCTTGGAGGTACATGAGGGAACACATGCGGACCAACTTGCTATGTTGTAAACCTTGTTGCTAAAAACTCCAATACACCTAACTAATTTAAGGAGTGGTCTGTTTCAATTATTTTGGGTTTGTCCAGCCACTTTTAAGAGATATGGTCTACACTTTGTGGTGAGATATGTCACTGTACTACATAACTTTGTTGTATACAATGGAAAATCTCTGGGAGTAAGATTTCTAAAAAACATTGCCTAGATTAATGGTTGTCTTATAAAATATTTAAGTTAAATTATAACATTTCTACAAATGATGTCTTAAAAAATATGTAACAGGTTTAAACAATTTACAATCTAGTTTGGATTTACACAGATTTTTTGAAGCACTGTTAAACTAGCTATAGTTACTGACAACATAGAAAAGAGTGTCGTTAACACAATCCACTCACACACACAGATCCTAGGTTGAATTGCATCCTAGATTTTTGCTTGCACCCTAGAGAAGTCATAGAGCCTATAATTCCAACAGAGATACAAAAAAGTTGAAATAGAATCAAGAACAGCAGGTATAAGATTGAAATTTATTTAAATAAATCGGTATGCACTTGTCATAAGTAAGCTGTTGCTTGGCTATTTTTCAATATTTGTTTTGTAAAAGGACCTACTGCCATTTCTAGATCCTATGTGTTTACAAATCAAACTACCCAAACTACCCATTTCACAAACTACACATTTCACAAGGTAACATTGCAAAAATAATTTGTATTCCTAAAACAGATTAATATGTAAAACAAGAACCAGTATATTAATGATTTGAAACTTAAAAAATGTAAAGCTCACCTCGGCTCACCTGAAATGTAAAGAATTAAACCCAAACAACACACACAATGTAACAGTGTAACAATGGACATTATCCTAAATGTTTCCACCAACTTTCAAAGCCAGAGAATTTTGTAAAACTCGAGGACATGGGACATTTCATTTTGTCTTCCGTCAATGGCGTCATATAAACTTTGACTGCTGTAGTTGCTCTAAGTTCCAGGGAACCGCCAAACATAACGTGAATAAAGTTAAAATATTTTTAACAATACATTACTTTGTCAGTGAAATGTTTTTTCTGCCAGAGACGCTAGATTCGCAGGTTGTCATTGACGACGATAACAAAAGCCATGAAATTACAGCTGGAACCTTTATAGCTACATCAAACTGTGACTCTGGTCAGCTAACAGGGTGTAAATATATTGTAAGACAAGAGTGGCATCTAGTGGGAATTTTATAGCTAACAATTTGTAAATTTTAACATTATCAAGATGTATTATAGGACATCAAATTATCAAGATGGATTTGATTAACGTATCTCGCATTCACAAAATGAGATCATGTAGAGAAACTGTTATGCAAACATATTTCAGAATGTTCTTTATTATGCCTCTTGATTGTGCCACTGTCTTTCCTGTACTGTGTGAGGAAATACAAATACAGTATATGTCAAAATGTATGTGGATACACCAACAAATGGTGGAGAAAGGATAATGGTCTGAGTCTGTTTTTCAGGCTTTGGGCTAGGCCCATTAGTTCCAGTGAAGGGTCATCTTAATGCTACAGGAGACAAAGACATTTTAGATAATTGTGTGCTTCCGACGTCGTGGCATCAACTCAGCCCTAAATCACATGAAATTACGTTATGAGGGAACTATTTTGTATAACAGAAATATGTGAAATATGAACGTATGAGAGGGTCAATTACGTTTGTAGGGAACTAAATGGAACACTCGAACAACGTTAAAGCGGAGCTATGCAGTTTGGGCCATTTCTTCGCTGTTTTCACGCTTTTTGCTTGCAGATTTCTCCTTAGAGCTCCCCTTACAGCTTCGGAATAGATATATGGCAACACTGTCGTAAAAACCTTTCAGCGACCCCCCCCCCTTCCGGTCATCTACATTTGTTTTCAAAGAAGCCGGTGAACGCACGGAGCCATGACCACTGACGTATGTAATGTATGATACAAGGCATAAAAATGTTGAGATAGTGTACTGTTATCAAACGTAATTTCAGTTTGTTTTATTTGTTTTAGCCTATATAGATAAAGAAGAAATTGCACACCTGCTGCTTAGTTGAGGTGCAAGGGATATGTATAATACTAAAGATAGTCTCTGCACACTCAAAATCAATGCCAAGCGTGATATTTTATGTTTGGAGCTTTCGGTCGATCGACCTTCGTCAGAAAAAAATATATATTTTAGCATACCTCAATTGTAGTCTAGATTAGGCAGTATTGAAATTGCATTCTTTTATAATGTTTACAGGGATTAGAATTGGTTTTACTTTTGGTAGATGAACAGCCCAAACAATTTGTCACACCAATACATGTAGTAGGGTAGGTATATAATTGATTTGTTCATAACGATAGGCATGAAACGTCATTTTGATAACGGTTCATTGTATGATATTGCAGGGATCAACTTCAACTGCCTCGTCTGAGTTTGCTGCCGAGGCGATTGGCGCAAATGCTGAGTTTTGGTAACCAGAGGAGGCTGAAGGAGCTGCAGGAGCGGCACACAGCTGAAATGAAGGGTAGTTTGTTACCAGACAAGCAAGACTTCAGATACCCTCAATTCTGCCTCTGATACATATCCAATTAAACTTTTTCAGGGAAATGAACACAGACAATGAAAAAGAATATGCATTAGCCAGATGGCCTACATGCAGTACTACATTTTGGATTAGGGTGTGTTGGAGCTTGCCCGTGCTGCATGGAATGACATCCTTGCACTTGAAGACAACCTGGAGCCAGGACTTGAGCAGAGACAATTTAGACATGCAGACTATAGATAGTTTGTCTTGTGGCAGCATGGTCACCTGGGTGTGGGGAATAGGGTGGTAATACCCAGCTGCCGTGTGGAAAATCCAGGACACATTTCCTGACCCCAGGGCCTACTACACTGGCTTCAGGGTGCACCGCTTGGTGTAATTTGTACATTTTATATTGTAAATAGAGCCATTATTGTAAATGGTTTTTAATTTCACCTTTCAATAAATATGTTTCCCTCACCTTTGTTGTGTTTGAGTTATGCAGCTGCATACCTTTAAAACAAATACATTTATTTGAATAGAAAAAAAAATCAATCAAGTGCCAGTGCTGCATGACATTATATTTTTGTATACAATTGTCTGTATAGAAGATCGGTAGCAGTTCAGTCAGTCTTTTTGGGAACAATGTTCCCTCGTGGATGTGGGTTGTGGTTGTACAGGAGCAAGAAGACACAGCTGTCTTGGGTCATCACGCTTAGTGAAATCTTGCAGGGAAGGCCGGTCCCACTTCTCAGCCTTCTGGACAGAATGGCCCTCTGAATGTATGGGATGTAGGAGTATAGTTTATTCTCCTTCACTGTGTACACAGCCCAAGTCTTTGACCGTTGGTACCTGGAGATAAAGGAAGATCCATTAGTATTAGTCTTTCAAAAAAGCTTGTCAACAAAGGTGTTCACTATACAAAAATATAACTGTAACAACTTACAACTTGTGTCCCTACAGATTGCATGCTGGCAGTCGTTTGTTGTAGTCGATTGCTCCAAGCAAAGTCCTGGGTCTTGTAGACAGAGTATATGACATGCACTATGCTGCATACATTAATCAGTGGTTCTGGAAGCCTTCGAGGTCTGATGTGGTCCTGTGTGGTTTGGTGGGAAATATAGACAATGACAACTCCTCACCACATTAATCTATTTCCATTCTGCTCTTGTAAAATAAGACAAGACAAAATTGCTTGAGTGCTAAAATATGGCAAATGTGATTTTCACTGTAGATGCTTACCTGAAGTTTATGAACTTCTTCATCTGGGTCAACCACCTTTTGTCCAGCACGATGGCATTTGGTGCCTGGTGAGCTGCTGAACCTGTAATCACACGACATCATTGTGAGTAAAATGACTGCGTCCTTACAGGGCACTCAATCCTCCATTTGCATTGTTTAAAATTACCTTGGATGATCCAGGGCTTATCTTTACGGCACTCTTCAAGGGGTTCATGCTCACAAAAGCCCGTTATCCATGAATGCTCATTTTGTACCCTACATGGTCTAGCACACCAAGCCACATCCCCTGTACAAAAGGAACACAAAAAACATGCAGGCCCAAACTGTATGAGTCAGCATGACAAAGATGTATAACAAATTTGTATTATTTTTTTAATCAATATACCTTGAACGGCTCCTCAGATGCCGTTTGCTTGCTGCAATACCAGAAGTGGTTGACAATGTCTCGTCTCCACACCTGAATTCTGGTTTGGTTCTTCATTTACCCAGCCTGAATAAGGTACATAGTCATAACACACACTATAAATATCTAACTCTGTGTGTGTCTTTTACAGGCTGCTGTGTACCGTGTGTAAGCATAACTTTCAACCATGGGTCTTGTCATATCTCTGCCATGTCATATCTCAGCCATGAGTAGGACAAACCAACACGTAGAAGGTATAGCTAGGAGTAAATCGAGGGTGTGGAATGTGTGGATATAAGCTTACCTGTCGAAGATTCTTGCTCAAACTTTCAGCAGCATGCCACATATACAGTGAATGGCGGATGCCCCAAGCCTTGTATTTCCCACGCTCTGGATCTGTAATAAACAATACCAGTTTACAAATCAAGTATGATGCAAATCAGGTCTGCAAAATCAGGTCTGCATATAATGTCAGATCAAGTGCTTGGCCTCCAACAGTCCTGTTTAAAGAAAGACTGTGGCAATCAAATACTTCAAAATATGAACAACTGCATAATTTCTTGCTCAAACAATTTTCATCCTTCAGTTTCACAAGTAGGGTGGTTGCAGGAATAAACGAGGCAGCTTTATTTCCACCTAAAATTAGCAGCAAGGAAAATATACGTTTGAAAATATGGTCATTTATTAACAAGCATGTGCAAAACCATGAAAGCCAGGTGTACAAAAGCTAGTATTAGACAGAAACATACAGGTCACGGCCAGACTCCTCAATGAAACTTGAGACCGGTGGACTGGGGTGCCAGTAGATGTGACTTG
>JACXGM010030327.1:0-13071 GCA_016801145.1 Umbra pygmaea
ATATATATATATATATATATATATATATATATATATATATATATATATATATATATAATTGTTCTGCTACTTTATTTATTTAAATTCAATTAAATACAATTTAAAAAAGCATTTATTGGCAAATAGCAACTAATCAAAATTACAAAAAAGATGCAGTGTTTTCAGAACTCGATTAATTCAAGGAAAATAATTAAATGTTAATTTTTTAACAAAACAATACCAACCTGTTAACTTAGAAAGAGTTCAGAAATTAGTATTTGGTGGAATAATAATTGTATAATACAGTAAAATAATAATAATAATAATAATAATAATAATAATAATAGGCTTTCATGTGTCTTGGCATACTCTCTACCAGTCTTTCACATTAATGTTTGGTGACTTTATGACACTCCTGGCGCAAAAATTCAAGCAGCTCTGCTTTTATTGATTGCTTGTGACCATCCATCTGCCTCTTTATTATATTCCAAAGTTTTTCTATAGGATTATTTAAGAAACATTTGCAGTGCTCTCTTAATTACGTAATTATACCATACAAACAATACCGTATGTACATTGAATTGTTGTTGGATTTTTATTTCACCTTAAATTAACATTTATAATTTCTATGTAATTAGCTAATTATTCCTTGGCCAAAGCTATCAAGACTGCCTTAGTCACACAAAAATAGAATCAAAAACACAATGTACAGTACAAGTGAATAAGCAGAGATTGATGAAGTATACCTTTTGAGGCCATACATAGAAACAAAAGGGAAAAACAAAAAAGTTATTTACCTTGGAAATAATGGATGATGCAATGGTGACAAGGCATAGCTGTGTATACAGGGTAAATCCGGAATTATTTCAGTATTCTTCAACAGCACTGTGGTATGAAGATGGCTGAGATGCTAACCAAATGAAGTGAACAATTCATACAGGTGGATAAGGTTTTTAGGAGGTTCAAATATCAGGTAGCAGCTCAGCTAGTAGAAAGGATTTTAGGAAGTGTCTTAGCCAAATCCCATAGCACTAGTCAAAACAATTACATGCTCAACCATTTATTTATTTGTTTGCGCAGAGCAATTGTGTTATATTATTAGCCTACAATATGGACATTTAATCTAGCCTCTGGCTAATAGCATTATGAGAAATAGGTCATTTATATTAAATGCAATGATGGATGCATGGAATGCTTTGTTTTGAAGATAACAGTTTTGAGGGGTTTTATCTGAGAATTAAGACAATTCATTGCATTTCTAGCATGTTTTCTAGCAGTATGACGAGGCCAGGCTCAAATGTGTTGTGGACTGTCTGAGTTCAAGCTACATTTTATCCAGATATCTGGGGGGATAAAGTCAGCACTCATGGGATGGCAGGCTCGCCAATTGAGTAGGCTGTGGCTGATCTAGAGCAATAGAATAATAGATGATAATCATGTGGATTAATATAATTTTGACCAGGTGGAAACCACTATATTTTTTAATGGAAACAACTTAATAGAGTCAATCTGCACAATGAAAACTCCATTTCCTAACAAGACATCTACAATTTCTCTCCCAGTCTGGATACCAGATGGTGGATCCAATGTCTCTGGTCTGGTATATAACAGAGGAATTCTGTGCAATATGCAATACATTCTAAACAACTTATTCTGAATTATGTGTCCAACTTTGACAGTGCTTATTTACATATTTCGAGATGATTAGAGGTTCACAGAGGAATCTTGAATTTTGAGCTACACTCAAGCTGTGTGAATCATTAATAACAATTCGAAACCAAACAAGAGGCACTAATTTCTGCCATAACTCTGCGAACACCATGTCCCTTATACAACGTCTCCAAATGGGGGACATAAATAGTTTCACTGTGTGACATACATATCAGCCTGAATGAGTGAAATTAGACACTTGTCAACCACCCCAAGCCCATCTTTAGCTTAAACTGTTACATGTGTTGTCCAAGGCTAACTTGAATGGCTGCTAAGCTCCAAGATTACAATGTATATGTACTCAGCAGTTAAGAGGTCCTTAATCTACCCACTGGCTGTTAGGGCAAGCTCGAGTGCAAGAGGCCTGAAAAAACTGTCAAATTAGCCGTGATAACAAATTTGACATTATTATGCTTTTGGTGTCATAGTCAATAAATACTTGTCCACTTGCTGCCGCTGTTAAATGTCTTTTGAATTGAAAAAAGAAGAATTATTGTCAGGATTTCCTTATTGGAATTTGAAACAACTTGTCCCTGAGTAGTACTGCTTTTGAAATTGTACTTCCCTTTGCTGCCTCCTTCTGGCGTAGACATAAATTGTATTTGTACATGGATGTTGCTGTCATGTTTCTAATCTCTCTTGACAGTTTAAATTTGAGATTTGGTCTTGGGTTATCACAATTTGCATTAAAACATGTCTGCCAAGATGCATGCCTCTTCCAAAGTTGAATTAATGCCTTCTTTGAAATGATCCTGTAAACAGTAATTATGAATTTGATCTTGCCACATGGAGGCAGTACAGTTATCATGTAATGTCGCTCTAGCACAGAGCAGCTCAGCATATCATAATAACTGTAAAGTTTGCAATGAATTCATCGGTTGTAAAAGCTAAATATTATGTGTTTGAATAAAGCAGGATTTCCCAAATTTTCCTCTGTCTCCCTATACAGTGCTTCACATTTTTGTTCTAAACCATAAAGACTTTGATTAACTGAATCAGGTGTTCCATTTCATGATTAAACTAAAACTGTAAATTGTCTGAAGGGTCCTAGGAAAGATTTGTAAACCTCTGGAATATATTATCTTCAAACTACTGAATGCCAACCACTACAACAGATGCACACAATGGCTACTGAAAGCTCACATTAATTATTGAGTTATGCTGAACTCCGTAGGAGGGCTTGACCCAGAAAGGCATGATATGGCCAACACTGACAATGCTACCAGTGAATATATATCCTGAGTGTAGTCTTTTTCTGCTAGCTTGCTGCTTCTGAAATTATCACACCAACCATGACAGGGCGAAGCACACGAAGATGTGCAGAATGTCTACAGTCGTTGCTAAGCAGCATAGCGTCCTTTACAGTGATGCTACTATCCCGATGAATAGTTGGACTAAAAACTGGGGTCATTCCTAATTGTTGCAAATAGAGGTCTAAGTAATGTACTCAGATTTATGGGTCCACGTTTGCGCCACTCTTTTGAATGGCGCAACGGTTAAGAATCTTAGGGAGGGTCGAAGTAGATGGTCACTGGTTCGAGCCCCGTGTCACGCAGTCAGACATTGCAAGAAGAGTTTCTCGTACAGTTGTCCTTCATGTTGACATGTAGGCTACCGATTATACCACAATAGCAGCTGTAGCCTAGCATGTACTCAAAGCCCTGAGACACTGTATTCATCTGTCTTTGACAGCTTGTTAGAATCTTACGTGTACAGCTGGCACACACAGCAGCACAGTCGGGGTGATGTAAGCAAGACACAAAATATACCTTCTACTCCTGATTATGAGAAAAATTGAATCCTGTTCGACCGATATATCAAACATACAACCGACCCATGGCAGATTCTATTTTAAAATCTATACAAAATGACGATTGTCGGTACATAAAATGCACTGGTGGAAAAATTAGGCTGTGCTTTACGTAGTACTGACTCCATCCAAGGGGAAGTTTCATGCATGCTCTTCCAGGAGATACAGCTTTACAATAATGATGACTATATATAGTGTATGACAACATACTTTTCATCTTAGCTAGGACAGCTTCCGCTTCAAGTGGAGCGTCTTTATAGACGGGATTCTATCAATTCCCTTTTGTGTGGTTGCTTTGTCTGTGTTACTGTCTTTCCTATCCAGCTCATCAATTCATTTATCAGTACAGGACAGAGTGAACTGAACTCCGTGGGTCTTAATGGCACTGTTGCAATGAGGGGAACAGAATGTGTGTGAAGTCATGTGCACTAATGGAACTACTTCTCTGTCATTTGTCACAGAAGGTTTACCTTGGCATCCTCGGGCCTGACTCAACCACCTACTGTGTATTTGCCAGGAATCAAACTAAGGTAAACAACTGAAACAAGAAAAACTTAAATGTGTCCAATATGAAATGTAAATTGGTGAAATACTTCTGCTATTGTTAAGTGTTTTGTAATGGTGTGAATTAATGATTACACCACTGGATGCATTGATTGTCTCATTAGTCACGAACATCCAGGTGTGATATTATCAGTTTCAAGCTACATTTTGTATTTCCTGATTTTATGTGATAATTTAGTGAGCTTGTTATTTGGAGATGCTTGTTTTATTCTGTATCTTCTCCGCTACCATTCATTCCATGTATCTTGTTCAATAAACATCAGTTACATCACGGCAGCGTACAATTGGTGTCCTGGTGCTCATTTCCTTTGATCCTTTATGTGTTTTGGACATAGATTTCTACCACTCTTTAATCTGCTCAGCCTTGAATAGATGCACTGATGTCCCTGTTCTGCCAGAAATTTAGTACCCAAGAGCAAAAGAACCATTTCCCAGTGACGGCTCGGAATATTTATACTCCCGTCCCCATCTGGGCTCAGACTGTTCTTCTTTTCATAAATCATTGAGCTAAGGCAATTGCACACGGGGACTATGACTGGAATGAGAAACGTTTCCTCTTCACAGTGTTAGGTACACTTCCTGTGGACCCATCGGTAACATTTGTTGGTGTTTAGGGGGTTGGCATATGGTGAAAGGAGAAATGTGACACATTTTACCCCATTAGCTAATGCCTGGAATATGTGTGTCAGCTTCTGTGACCGTGACAGTGAATGTGAATTAGATTTGGAAGTATTTTTAGTTCACGTCCTGCCCTGAAATGAAGCCAGTGGAACATGACTGAGGTCTAGTGTTCTGGATTTCCGAGCAGGAAAAATAATATATATCAGGGACCCACGTCATTAACATTGCGTTACAGCCATATCTCCAGAATCACGCTGCTGTCATGCTTTTCATTTGAGGTATTAGGGAAATGGGGGCGGGGTTGTGAGGTGACACTTCTCGTATAATCTTAAAAGCCTTAGATGACTAACATAGGCAGTCCCCAGGATGGCTAGGATTTCCCCATCACTGTAAAGAAAAAAGATGAGAAAAAACCTGCTTCCCTAACCCAATCGGAGGCGCTAATTCGATCCTCAAAGCATCTTGTTTGACGGCTCCTTAACACCTGTCCATGATGCCTTAGTGTTCCTCCATTGCGAACAGATCAAAGCATTTCAGCAGCATGAACAGACTGCTCATCACCATTGTACTGTAAAGTCTATCCTTTTTTCCAATTAATGTTTTAGGCTATTGCTTTTAGATTCACTCCCTATCTTGTATAGCACATTTTTTTTTGCCAATCATTGTTCAGGTCTGGAACCACATGCTTTCTAATTTGATTTTATCTAGAGCTACTTTCTCACACAATTAGGGTAAAATGCCTTGCTCAAGGGGACATCAACCTTTGTTTCTCCATCATCAATCTGTAACTGGTTAAATGCTCTATGGTACCGGCTCCTTAAAAGCAAAGATGTATTTTAATGTAAAACCTTGCTTCCGAATTCCAACGGCATGTGGGCATGTAATATGTCACCAAATATGTTTACCTACAGTAGTGCACCTTGTGTGTTTTACTTTGTAACTGTAATTGTTGCCAGCATTTTTTAGGGATTGATTGCATGATGGTCGATGATTGATTACATGCTTCCTCCAAGTATGTGTGTCAAAGCTTGTATGATTATTATTACACTGTCTTGTTCAACACGAAAGCCTTTCAGTTGAAACATGCCTGAAGAGACTGCATAATAATCTACTATATAACCGGATTGAATCTGCAGGCAGCCAACCTACACAAAGTGTCGCTGGTAAGTGGTGTGACAAGGCCCCAAAGTCTGACTATCCACCCTTGGCAGCGCTTTACCAATGTGCGCCACCCCATGTTGGAAACCCGGGCATCATCAGAATGCTTACATACATTCAAGCAGCACTGTATAATAAACCAAGTTTAGGCTTTTGGCTATTCAAGTGGCTCAGTCAGACAGGAGTCAAAGAAGATTCACCTTGAGGGGAGGGTCTGAAAAACTTAATCTAGACATGGGGCGTTAGAAGGCTATGGAAATGGACACAACTTTATCAGACTCTTTTGTGTGTCGGATATGAAGAAAAAGCACAAATGTTTAGCACACTTTGTTTTTTTAATGTTGCATTCCTAAATTGTTATCAGCATTATATTAAATATTGTGTAGTCACTTCAAAAAACGTACAATGGTATACCAATGGTAATTTTATCAAACTGAATCAAGGCCTACTGTCTAATTTGCCCTGTCACTTTAAATGTCGAATACCCGTTTTAGTAATCCAGTTTAAATGCTGTCTTATGTGTAGTTATTACAATAAACTGTTCCCCAATTGTCAATGTTTTTCAATTTCATGGCAGAATTCCAATTTTAGTCCCCTCATCTCTCTGCCGCTGATAACAGTATAATGATCAGTAAACTTTTATTGTCATCACACTTTGCTAACTGCATTTTCTTTAAGGTCACAATAGGACCCAGCTGAATTGTGTTGGATGTGTCAAGAGAAAATGTATGCCAAAGGCCACGAAAAGAGGGAATGAGGCTTTGCATCCCAGGACACGCTCCCCTTAACAACTGTATGTTTCGGTGTGCAGCAACCTCTAATGAAGACCCTGAGGTAAATGAATCGGAGAGAACATCACACAGTTGTGTCATGTTTTGTCTTGAGAACTGAAATGTGCTGTCATTCTGAACATTAACTCTGATCCATTGGCACTGGTCCAACACACTTACAGTCTTCGCACTAGGGCATGTCCTCTACTGAGGAAATCTTGGACAATATACTGCAGGTGGCCTCAAAAGGAGCTTAAGCATATCCTCAAGGAAGAGCAAAATATTCAGACACATACTGGAGAGGGGGCAGAGCTAGGGGCAGTTGTGGGAAATAATAACCGTGACAATTTTTTTAATGGTAATTATAGTTAAATGTAACTAAAACATGTATTAGGCCTGTACACAACCAGGCATTATATTTCCATCTGATTGTCAAAATGTTAGACTCACACAATAATAATTCTAGCATCAGCATAGATTGCTCTGAATTGATTGGCCAACAATTGGCCAGTGATCTGCCTACTGAGGCCCCTTCACCAATATATAGTATTTGTTCTGTATATCAGCTGTGATTTTCTGCAATTTCTTGTAATGTAAATCACGTGCATAGCTTTGTTAAATGGAAAACAACAGCCTACAACATTGTAGGCCAGTACTTTACACACCATAGACAAACTTTAAATATGAGAACCATAACACGTTACACTAAACAGGTCCAAAAGGGCTATTCTGTTGCATACCATTTATCACTCACCTTAGCATCCAGCCTGCTCTCGCTCACATCTCTCTGACTTTCTTTAAACTGCAGTTCCAAGCTGCTAATTCCAGTCTGGTGTCCTGTATCTAGCAACTTACATTTATTTGCAAAGAAATTCAGTTTCTCAGCTGCTACTCTCTTTCTCTTGTTCATGGTCATTGAGCAGTACTGAAAAACACAATTCTAAAGGGAGGAAAATGGTGGAGGAAGAAAGAACAAATGGCAGAGCTATCTAAGCTAACTAGCATTTGGTCTCCCAATTCAGAGGAAAAAAAGAACAACAGTAGCATAACAAGCTAGCTCTCACAGCTGGGATAGGTGGGTCTTTTCACAAGCCCGCCACTGACCGCTAAATCAATATCCCACAAAGCCTGGGTAACTAATGATAGAGGTGAAAGTACTGTAGAGGCTGTTCTCACGGCGATATATAAAAACGAAAGTTCACATTTGAATGGCCATATCTGTAAGTCTGTGAATGTAATGCGGCAAAATTTCCACTGCGTACAGTTTCCCAGGTATTGCCATGAGAACAGGTTGTGCTGTACAGTCTTCTAGCTTCTTGCTAGCATGTATGGGGTATTATTCATGGTCCACAAGGCAAGTGGGCCCCAAAGTGGAGAGGGGCTTCAAGAATGGTTCTGTTTCTTGTTGATGTTTGTAAAACAATGACATGCTATGTTTAGTGTATTCAAGCTTAGCTAATTGCTTAATCCAATCAATGCATGTTTTGGGGGGGTTGGGAGGGGGCCCCAGAGATGGTCATCGTTCCTGCGGCAATTTGTGAAACAATGTCTTGCAATTATCGTATTCATGCTGTTAAAATCACTTCATCAAATCAATGCATGTCTGGGGGGAGGGGCATTGGCGTAGGTGTTAGTTTTCAATAGTTGTGTGTGTTTGAGTGTTTGGGGCGGTGACCTCAAGCAGAGTTGAAATTTCTAGGCCACATTGTGCTTGCAAATAACAACCCACAAACAGAAAAAGACAGCAACTCTCCAGTGACTTATAAAGTAGGTTGCTTTATTTAAATTAAGGGGAAAAAAGCAAAGGAAAATATGATAATGGTGCACTGAAACAATAAATAACACCATTGTTCACACGGCCCTCAGGTAGAAACACAAAGAGCCATGATAATTGGTTATAACTGCCTGATGACCAGACATTTTCACAATAGGGCATGACCGCATGTCAAGCGGAGACCAAGGTTGACGGACATATTCTCCTAGAAGCACAGCAACCAACATGTTGACCAGGGAGAAGATCAACCCGACTAATATCCTACAGACAGAGACAATTTTCCAGTGGATACAACACTAACACTCTGCTGCTAACACTATCAGTGTTGAGGCTATTCTTTTTTTGCCACTGCTAATACTGTACAGTCACTACCAGTGTATTTTTGTATATTGCCATACTTTTTTTTATTAGTGTTACACAAGTGACTATTAAAGTAATTCTGATTATAGTTCTGATTTTGCTTCTAACCACAGCCTGAGTCAGCACCACTTAGTCTTTTAAGGCAAGCTTTGCAACTGTCATGGTGTGTGGTGGAGATAATAGAGAGACGCTGGATACCAGGTAAGTAACACTCTTTAGTAAAGTAAAGCCAGGAAGAAAAATTCCACAACAAAACAAAGAGCAAAGAGAAACCCAACTCTTATGCTTCGACAGACGCATAGATAAAGGAACACTTCTAGTGCTATCAAAAACCCAACTGGAGAAAGCAACACACAACAAAAACAATAACAAACACAAACACCTTGTAATTGGCAACTATATACAGGTGGAGAATGACTAAGGGAATCGACCACAGGGGTTTATCCTCAGAACATCAGGAGATCTGGAAGGTGCAGGTTGTTACTATGCTGGGTAACTGGATCATCAGTTTGGAAGGGGCGTAAATAAGGCTTTGACAGCAATCTAATCTAAAAGGATATTTTATTAATGTTGCCTGGATTGGGGCCACGCTTCAATTTCTGCGAGGAGGCCAAATACAACCCCAATTCTGGAAAATGTGGGACAGTATGGAAAATGCTATTAGAAAAAAAGAGGACTGTTTTGTAAATGTACTGTGACTTGTATTTAAAAACATATAATAACAAGGTATTTGATGTTTTACCTAATCAACTGCATAGAATTTTGATGGTAAAGGATTATTTTGATGCATGCAACACATTACTGAAAAGTTGGGACAGGGGCAATTAAGGATTAATAGCGATGTGACAAGTTGAAATAAGAAGGTGATGTGAAACAGGTGAGGGAGTCCTGTAATCGTAGTATATAAGGAGCCTCCAAAAAAGGCCTAGCCCTTCAACAGCAAGGATGGGTTGATGTTTGCCAATCTGCCAACAGATGCGTCAGTGAATAATCCAACACTTTGAGAACAACATTCTCCAAATACAAAGATTTTGGGCATTTAAGCTTTTACAGTGCACAGTATAATTAAGAGTCAAGGAATCCGGTCAGGGCATTAAAACACATGTTGTTAATGCATAGGTTCTGACAGCAAGATTCTAGTAAATGTTTATGTAACAATGTAGAGACATGCAGATGTGTGTCTTTCCAAAGTACTTGTATTTATTTCACAAGGAACAAGCTGAACAGGAAACACACTTAACAAAAAACATCACAAGAATAAGAATAAGAGTAACAGGAAAGCAAACCGAGTCATAAGAAATTACCATAACCAACACCTACTGACACCTACCTTAACAAAAAATGATTAACCACAATATACTAAAGAACCAACTGAACTAAATACCCAACTAATGAGGGAAGGGTGTGCAGGTGAGGACTAATCAACATAACCGATAGCATAACCAATACATGTGTTAGGGTCATGTGACACAAAGAGCGGGAAACTAAATCAAACAAAACACACAGGGGAGAAACACTAGAATAGGGAGAGGGAACATAGGATAACCTAACCACTTACAAAACAAGGACCTAATATAACACTAACTACAACTTAGACATTGGGGACATCGTGACAGAGCCCACCCCCTTCAAAGGAGCAACACCCGGCATGACAAAACCAAAAAAAGGAGACAAAGGAGAGGAGAAGCAGGATTGCGAGCTGAGGCAGAGTAGGAGGCCAGGCAGACTGAGGCTGAGGCAAATGCCAGGTGGGCTGAGGCAGAGGCAGAGCAGCAGCAGGTATCCCAGGTAAGTTGCCATAGGTGGCACTGGAGAAGCAGTGACATGCAGCACTGGGGAGACATCAACATGTAGCACTGGTGAGGTAGCAGCAGAGAGTGCAGGTGAATCAGTAGCATGTAGCACTTGTGTGATAGTAGCAGGTGACCCCAATGGTGTGGCAGCCGAAGACACCAGCTGTAGCTGGGAAGCCGAAACCCGTTGGAGACCTATGTTGGTCAGGGTGGCTGCCATCTTGTGAGACCGGTGGATGGTAGCCATCTTGTGGGACCGGTGGATGGTAGCCATCTTGTGGGACTGGTGGATAGTAGCCATCTTGTGGGACTGGTGGATGGTAGCCATCTTGTGGGAAAGCAGGGGGCAGCCATCTTGTAAGACCGGTGGGTGGTCGCCGTCTTGTGGGACCGGTGGAAACACGCCCTGAAGTAGACTGGCAAAGTCCTCGTAAGACTGAAGGACTGGATCCTCTGTCGCCCAGAGGTGCTCTGCATAGGTCAGTGCCAGGTCATCCAAACACAAGCATACGGTCAGAGTTTTGTCCTCCTAGGTTTAAGGGACCCCTTGGACATAGTTGTAGGTATGTCGTCATTTGAGTCCAGAACTGACTGCTACAGTGGATTTCCCAATCAAACCTCACAGTAGGGAGGGAGACGGGTGTCTGAACTGGTGGGATCTCTTCCTACTGGAGAACTTTGGCCTGAGACCTAGAGGATTGGGGCCTGGAACTACATGGCAGGGGTCTGGGGTTACATGGCTGAAGTCCTCTCTAGCAAGGCTTGGGGCTCTAACTGGTGAACCACTAGCTTCAACCTGTGAGCTTAAGGCTCTTACGGGAGGACTGGGGTTGGATGGAACAGAACTGGGGCTTGGGACTTGAGAACAGGGGACCTCTCCAGTAGTGCTAGGGGCTCAAACTGGTGAGCCAGTGGCTCTAACTGATGCGCCAGTGGCTCTAACGGGTGAGCTATAAGCTCCTACTGGAGGACTGTTGCAGGGGACTAGAAAGCTGGAACTAGGAACCAAGGAACCATGACTAAAACATGGGGAACATAGACCTGACACATGAACACTAGAGTCATCTCCAGACGAGTTGAGAGCTCCAACTGGTGAGCTACAGGCTCTAACCTGTGAGCAAGGGGCTCTATCTGGAGGGCATGGGGACTTAACTGGAGAACAGGAGGCCTGGACTGGAGAGCTTAGTGCTCCAACTGGTGAGTATAATGTATCTCTAACCTGTGAGCGGAAGCTAATCCTTGGAGGCTGGAGGTCTAGTGGTGGAACAGAAGGGAGAATGTAAGGAGAGCTGGGAATGTTGGACGTCGAGGTAGATGTGGACTCCAGTGGATAGGAATAAAGGAAATCCGGGTCCATGTACTCCAGTCCATCCATCTCCTCCTTGTCGGACCAGTGTTCTTCCGACTCCCAGCCCACCAGACCACAACCATATATGGCTACCCCGTCTTCATCGTACCCCACCTCATTTTTGATGTAGCCCATTACACAGGCCTGCTCTTGGATCAGGTGGTTTGAACGTCCATCTTGGTCCACCTCCATGTCCATGTCCCACCTTTTCTTCAGTAGAAGATGTTGCATGTCCTCCACTCTGGCAGACACTGACCCACTCATAAGGCACAGGATGTCCTCTTCATCCTCCGAGCTGCTGGCCTCCCAAAATGAAGCCACCAGCCTGGCTCCATACGCCCCATCCCAAGACGCTGTCTCCTTCTGATGAGGGTGGTTCATTCTTTAAAGGAGTGTTCCACAGTAAATCAGTTTCATAGTATACCATTTACAAACGTTACCAATGATGATTTATGTCATATACACGTCTGTTCTTTTTCAATATATCAGAGAGAAGCCGCTAGTATATTTCAGTTCCTTTCGCATCCACTGGGGTGATCTGTATCCGTCTAAACTTGAGTTACCACAACTCCCAGAATTCCAAGCGAATATAGTGCCGGTCCCCGTTTGAACACACTGACACAGAACATGGGCAATTCAACAGCACACCTCTGTAAAGCTTGACGCTAGAAAGTTATACATATTTGTTTTTGAAAATGTTGTCTAATTTATTTTCATCATGCCTGTTTGGTGTTCTGTACCTGGTTGCAGAAATTACAAGCAAGCCCAAAAAGAAGGAGTAATCTTTCACACTTTACAATAGGCTATAAAAAGTTAGGGTCTGCAGTCAGCATTTTAGGTCGGAAGATTATGAAAGGGATCTATGTGCTAAATTAACCGGCACTACAGCCTGAATGCGGCTGAAAAGCGATGCGATCCCATCCATTTTTCTTTATCTAGAAAGAGTAGCCTATGTATGGTAAGGTATAGTCATTTACAAACTCAGCTAGCTACTAAATACAGCTGGCACACTACACATACAGTACAATAACATTACCACACAGACACAATGGCCCTCATTTATCAAACGTGCGTAGAAACCAGTGTAGATCTGAGCGCAGAAATCATCTTACGACGAGACTCACGTGTGATTTACAAAACTTTCGTATCACTCCAATTCCAGCGTACGAATGAGCGGCTGTTGA
>JACXGM010030328.1:0-13337 GCA_016801145.1 Umbra pygmaea
ATTCTGGGAGTTGTGGTAGCTCAAGTTTAAACGGATACAGAAGCCCCCCAGTGGATGCGAAAGGAACTGAAATATACTATCGGCTTTTCTCTGATATATTGAAAAAGAACAGATGTGTATATGACATAAATCATCTATGGTAACGTTTGTAAATGGTATACTATGAAACTGATTTACTGTGGAACACTCCTTTAATCTTTCTATTTTACATTTCTATTTGCTATATATGTTTTATTGCATTAATACAGCGCTCAGCTGTAAAAGAGATATGGGCAAAAAAATGGGGTGCCCCTGAATACCAAGCCTGTTCCAGGCACTTGAAATCTCATGTCTGCAGGGCTGTAATTCGGGCAAGCCGCATGGTGTTCAGCCTTCCCAACACCCAAGTATTCCCAAACCACTCCACCCCCCTCCGCACGCACGCACACACACACACACACACACACCGGGTGTAGCTCGTATCAACTAGAAGACCATGGTACCTGCCTATGGAGCAGCCAGCCGACCTGCCTTTTCCTTCCTTCAGGCTGTGCTTAAACTCTTTATCCTTACTTAGACTCTTAGTCTTACCTATGTTCTGCTGGTTGTTCATGGTATATTGGTGATATACCACACCCCCTCATGCTCTATGGGAAAGCAGGTCCTGTTCAACTCAATCAAAGCTCTTCTCTGTACTGGATCCTTCCCAAGGAGGTCTACCAACCAATGATCTCCCAGAACACCTTCCCCCATGGTCTTGTCCAAGCACCAATCACTACACGGCAAAATTGATTTTTACGCAGATCTATCCCCAAGGCAAAATCCTGGTCTAAATTCAAGGGCAGATACATTTCAAATGGGCTGCATGCTCCAAGAGAATATTACAGGGTTAGTCTCAACCTTACCCCCTAACCCTTGAACTCTAAATCCTAGAACCTTACCCCTAGAACCTAAACCCTAACTTCTAGACCCACCTCTTAATCATAACCCTTATCTAACCCTTAAGCATAATTTCAATTTAATGCAATCTTTAACTGACAGATTTTGGATATAAGCTCCGCCTTCGTCATTGATTTCACTAATCAAAACTTTTTTCCTTGGGGGTAGATCTGTCTTCAATAACAAAATTAATGAATAAAAACACCGGCCTACCCACAGCACAGATCAAAGGTGCTACATGAGATGTTAAAGTTATAAACGGCAACTATTAAAATCTAGAAAACATTTAATTTGCTCTCATCTTTCCGGTGGGAGTGGAATGAAACTCCACTCATATAACAGTATGTTTTCCAGAAACATATTTCTGAATAGTAGCGCATAATGACAGAGTCAACACAGATGTGTCTGAATGTGGGTCATATAGCATTAGAGAGTGTAGTAATACGAAGGCTGAAAAATGCGAGCTGGTGCTTCAGTCACCACGCTGAATGAATACTTTTAATTACACAATGGGGGAAGGGAAATGTTGCTTCCTGAGGCAGCAGGCGAGCATTGTACAGCGGTCTACAGACAACAAGAGCTCTGATGACATGGCTACGGTTACTGGGAAAGGCCTGATGTCAGGGTGAAATAATACTGTGCGTAATATACAATGACTTTGTGGAACTTGGCTATGGAAATCAGGGCCTTCATTGTGTGAAAATTAGCCACATTGTATAGGAGTATGTAATGCATATGTCTGATACATGGTATGAGAAATCAATAACAAAGTGTTTACCATGACTTCAGCATAGTATTGTATTTTTCCATACAGTGATAGCAAATACAATATTAAAGGAATGCTCCAGAACCCTAAACACCTCAAAATCATTTTTCCGACATGACAGTCACTAAATACACCTTCTCAGCGCTTTCGGTAATTCCCAACTCAGCCCCTGAAACTTTTCTAAAAACCTTTGGTTACCACACTGCAACATTTTTGAAAATACAAAACGTTAGTTTTGAAGCGAGTCGATCTCTGAATTGAGTTGATAGGAGAAGGAAACAGGACAAATAATATGAGAAAGTCAAACAAATGCATCTACTGTAGATGTATTTTCAAAAATGTTGCAGTGTGGTAACCAAACATTTTTGGAAAACCTATGGTGGCCTGGTTGAAAATTTTTGAACGCACTGAGTGAGCTTCAGGATTCTCAAACCTTTGTTTTTGTGATCAGATGCTCTTACAGCTAAAATATCTGCTGCTCGATTCGGTAGGATATGCAAAGCATGTTAGTCATTACTGCAACCATATAGACATGGCCCTGGAATTTAAATAATGTAGGATTCATCATATCAATGGGGCACATGCAAGTTTTCTTTCATGGGGCCCTGAAATCTTAGTGATCCCACCCAAATATCTACCACAGACATTTGAGTGCTCCAGATTTTCTCCCTGCCTTGTGTGACAGTGGGTCAGCCTATGAAGACTCAGATATCCAACCTTTTAGGAATGTTCGCTAAGAACTGACATATTTTTCCCTGCTCCCTCAGGGGCGCTCCGTTGAGTGTGGAATAAACCTGTTCAGCTATTCTTAGCTGTAGCAATAAGAAGTTGACTGGCTGCCAGACAACAGAATTAACTGGGGACTCCATTAGTCTGCCATGCTCACTGCATACTAGACATGGGCAGTGGAGAAACACAAAGAGCAGAGGAACAGATAGAGAAGCAAGACGGAATGAGAGGCAGTGGTGGAAGAGGGAGAGAAAGCTTGGGGGAAAGAGTTGAGGGCCCAAGGGAGAAGAGGAGCTCTATCGGGTGGGGGTGGTTGGGGTGAAAATAAGATATTGCCAGAGTTTGGATGTCAGGGCTCTATAATTGCTTCCTTTGTCTCTTCCTTTGTTTATCCATCCCTCGCTCTCATTTCATCCCTTCCTATTGGCCACAATAAACAGAGGAGAGATTACTGGGTTTAAAGCATTGTCTTCCCTACACAGTCTGAATCATATTCACAGGTCCCTGGCTTCCTCTCAGAATAATTACCTGATAAGGTGAAGAACAGATGGGATGTGTTGTTGGAGATGTGCTAAAGAGGCACTGTGGCATGAACGCCTCTATATCCTGGTCATGTGTCAATGCAAGATGTGTTCTGATGAGATTGGTTGGGAGACACGGAGACGAATGTGAATGTGAATGAAAGCTCTATTATGATAACTCACCAAAACCAGGACAGGTTCAGTTATGTAGCTAGAGCATGCTGGGGGTTTATACCTTGTTCTCAAGGCGTCCAATCAGTTCAGCCAGTCGGTTGATCTGGGCTTCTAGAGTTTCTTTCCTCACCTCTACCACCCCTGATGAAACAGAGCACAAAACAAAAAACACCTGATATGAACACAATCTCAGCATTCAACACAACCAATTCAGATACACAGAGAATTCAATCATTCATTCATTATTCAATAAAAAAAATATGTTTAATAAAGGTTTGAGAAAGCAAATTCCCATGCTGTCACATTTTGACAAGTGTCCATGATCGGTACACTTCTTCTAATGGCGTGGTGTTTATGTCCCCTACTTTAAAGTCATTATACGAAGCACAATCAGTTTGGAAAAAATATAGTTGCACTTTGACCTTAGACAACTATCATTCCTGTTCCTTTCATTCCTTTTACCCTTTAAATATTGATAGCTATCACCTACCTAAACATAATTTATTCAGATATACTTTCATCAGACAAGATACTATGGACATAAATTCCACATCCAAATTGCTATGCTCTACCTGTGAGTAAACATGAGTGTTTACTCATTTCATTGTATGTAAATGTACACTATTCTAAGCTAAGCATACTGTAGTATATTCACAGACACTTCTATTATGTGTGACAAAATGTCCAGCTTCCAAGGGCATCCCAACTTTGTCCAATGCACTGACGTGGTCAACTGGAACTATTAGGATCATCTCTAACGGCCTGGATGTTCTGAAAGATCCAAACCCACCACTGACATTTGTAGTCTCAGAAATCCTAAGAAGTATAACTCTATTTGGATTTCACATTTTACAAAACGAGGCTGTTCTGTTTCCATTTTTCATTGGACATAATTTTTTTAGCTTTTCACTATGTTTAGAAAGCAATAACACATTTGATTGTAGCACGCCTGGCTCGTGCCATTAGCTTTGGCTTTGTATACCATTGTGTGTAACAGGTGCGCTGCAAATGCCATGACAGGTTGTCAAAGATTGTACAGTGAAACACACTGAGAAGCTTTGTGAGTTTGAAATGAATAAAATGGACAACAATATTCATTCTGTCGTCCTTCTCCCTTGTATGTGATGCTACGCAGTCAATTAGATGTGGAAAAGTGCCTACTGCTCTTTAAAATGGTCACATCTCGAGGTGCCAAACCAATTAAGGATGACACTTCAGCCTGTGTTGATGAGCCTACCAGAGATCCACTGAGCCGAGTGGGGCTGCAGCAGTTTGGAACCTAACAGCTGTTACCATAGAGATGTTTGAAACCGGTACATCCTGTAAGAAGGCACATTTGGTCATTTGGGCCTGAATGGCTGTCGAAGCTGTTTGAACATGCTCTCTGTCATATGCAGGAGGGCAGTCATTAATCCATGCTAATGACAGACAGCCATCTTCATGTGCATCTGCCTCAGCATACCGTCTAACATATGGCACTGTCACTGATAGGCTCTGAGGAAAAAAAAAACATTTGCCTGACACACGATGGTGACTGCTCAGTCCCACACTCACACACACACACACACCCGCATAAGCACACATTTTTCAAAATGCTTGAGAACAGCGAATTACCTCAGGTAGGGGACAGGTGTTTCGCAGAGGTTGGTTGTCACCATGGTTCGTTATCACAGTGCTATCTACTGAAATAATTACTGTGCTAATGATCTGAGGAGTGGAATGTAATAATGTAACATTTAATCATTACATTTTAAAAATCCATTCTGATTGGCACTTAGACATGCCAAACAGGTGTTAGCATTTGTAAAAAAGTAACATTTGTGGTAGCTGCTTGGTATGGTTTAGTGCCAATCAGAATGGGTTTTTTTTAGATTTAAATGACTAATTTCACTGGCAAGTCTTCCTCTGATTAGTTACAAGAACAACGGACAAACATTGCAACATTAAGTATTATCTGCCATGATGAAAAATAGGGAAGTACTAACAATAATAACAAGAGAAAGATATATTAACAAAATTGTATGAGTTGGAAACGAGAGAGTGGGATATGAGGAAAGATTGAATGTGTGAGAAAAAGGGGGAGGTAGGCATAAAGAAGAATTTATATATATTTTCGTTCTGGTGCTCATAAATGGCAGGCCAGACAAAGGTCCTTTCCCCATCCGCTTAAAGCTGTAATACTTGGCTTTATTGCCCAGTCAGGTTTATGAGTATCTGAGGATAATTGAAACCTGATCTAAGGCTTATGCAGCAGACTTAAAATGCAGATTTTCAATGGTGTCCATGTCATTTATTAAACACTAGCTAGACAAAGAGTCCCTTGTTCCTAAAGTAGAATGCATTAAGAGGAAAGATGTGAGGTCATGCATGAAATGGCTCCTTTATGATTAACTGCCACTGAGAATAACTGTGATGCCTCTAGTGGCCAGTTATAAAGTAGGCAGTGCCAATTAGGGTTTCCGCCATAGTCAACTTGGTACCATTTCCATCTACCCTGAAATTAAGACTGCCTCAATGGCACTGTCTGGTTGTCTTCATTGATGCAATAATGGAAACTGTACAGGGATGTTTTCTCTTTAAATTTATGTTATTTAGCAGATGGTCTTTGCCAGAACAACTTACAGTAAGTACAGGGACACCCCCCTGAAACAATTTAAGATTAAGTGCCTTGCCCAAGGACAGAGAAACATTTGGCACAGTAGGCAATTGAACCAGCAACCATCAAGCTAAAAGTCTGACTCCGTAAGCACTGTGTCATCGGACACCTCTTTCACTCTCCATGCTAATCAATCTCTAAGCCCTGCCTTGTCAAAATCTGTCATTCCTAAATCACTGGATACTGCTGAAGACCTCTGGAATGTGCCAACTACTAAAACATCTACACTAGAAATTCTGGGTTTAAAACAAAACACGTTTTTTTAAGCTAGCTGTGGTTAAATGTCGAAGAGAACACATTCATATGCAGCTAGCTAGGTGGAAGTGAATATCCCAACATGTTGAGTTTTTTAGACTACCAGTCATTGGCATTTTAACAATAATTTTAATTTAGGTTACCCAGCAGATAGGAATTTATTTACGTAAACCATAGGTTGTTTTCAATAGGTATTGCCATAGTCATTCTTGTTTTTCTTATTGTCATAATTATTATTGTTGTGTGATTGCGTCATCATTCTTCATTTTTTTATTATTGTTTTGATTGCTGAGACTGCAATCAAGATATTGTAATCGTTTTTTAAATTATTATTCTTATTATTATTCTCTTTCATAATTTCTTTGCACCTTTACAGCTCCCGCAGTTTTGACAATATTGAATCCATTGCAGTGGGACAATATACATCCAATTGCTGTGCAGTGTGTTTTTAAGTTTGGAAATTATCAATTGTGTAGTTTTTTTATTGCCATTTATAACCAATTAAAATAACATAGTATATGAATGGGTGAATAATACCTTTATGTTTGATTCATTTGACCAGCAGGTGACAGACTATACTAGGATTTGGCTGTCTCATTTCACTCCTTCTAGGCATGACCATCCTACCTAGAGGGATGGGAAAACCAAGATGGTGGCTATGATTTTCTAACATGTAAATAGTATTAAATCTCACTGTAGGTGCTACAACACAGTTTCAATACTTTCTGAACACAATTGAAGCATGTAGTAGCATATCGCGTTATTGAATCTACAATCAGATCTACAGGCTGATTTTAAAAATATGTTTTTTGATTGATTACTTCTTCACAGGTTAACCAAGGTACCCATCTGCACCAAGAAAGGATCTACGCACGTCGCAATTTTCCTGTGATTTTACAGTAATTGAACACTGTATCATCAAATATGATATTGTGCCTTTATCAGAGATTTGCTTGTGTCATTACATTATTTTTCCAAAATCCAGCTCAAATGGAGTTACGTTTTTTTTTAATAGTGAATGGGAAAATACATGTTTTGTCTATTGTTGATTACAATGGATACATCTGAGATAAGTAAGTGCATCACATTACGTTATCATCAATTTAGTTTACACGGTTAATTGTATTTTGTGTGCTCTCAGGTTTTCCTGTCATTGAATACATTTTTCTGTGGCTACTAGGGATGCAACGGTACAGTGGGCCCACGGTTCGGTATGTATCACGGTTTGTGGGCCACGGTAACGGTACAGTTTCGGTATCTTTATATTTAAGAAAATAATTAAATAAATATCACCCTTTAAACAATTAACTTTTAATTTTGCCTATAGACAAATAAAACTTTCCATTCAGAAAAATGGGAGTGACTGACTAGGCCTGGTTTCTATACTATATGTAATCAATCGGGAAAAATAACAACAAAACAATAATCAAACAGTGTTTCTTAACTTTGACAACCTGTAGGTGCTTTGCATTCTCTATTTTAAATAAACAGGTTAGATATTTGTATAGTCAATATTAAATGTAAAATAACAATGTGCAATATGAAGTAGTGTAAATGAAGTACTGTAGCTATGAGTTACAACTATCAGTGGAGAAAGTTAGTGTTTGTGTCAAATCGTTTTCAAATTCTCTCTGTGATGTTTCATAGTTTGGCTATGAGATGTAATTGTAAATCGTCCATTACTAAATCTTTAGCTATGAAAACTCCCACTGCTTACAATGTGTGTGTAGTCTGCAGTGCAATAAGCAAGTGTTAGAAGTAATTGGAAAATGACAGGTAAATTCGCGGTCAACGTGTGGGTATTGAACCGTAGGTGGCGTTACAAACGGTTTAATAAAATACTGTGCACCGTTGCATCCCTAGTGGCTACTGCATTAGGTATACAAGGTAATTACTTTTTGACCCTCTTTTTTCATCAAAACTGTGTTAATTCTTCATGGTGCACATTATGTTTTTTTGGGGCTAGAATCCTTAGATAATATTATATACAGTATGCAGTGTGTTTCTCTATTTGCTTCATTGTTTTATTGGCAAGACTGTTCTGTTAAGCCAACATATTGTATGCAGTGTGTTTGTCTACAGTATATGGTTTGATGTTTATCCATGCGGTTCGTTCAGTGGTTACCCCATCTTAAACCCAATTCAGTGCTCATTTTCCGTTCCTTGGGTAATGCATGGCAGCTATTTTGCGCCAGAACTCTGACCACACATCAGCTATTAGGTGGAGAGATGAGTAGCTATTAATGCCAATTAGGAAGCAGGGGGATTATTAGGTGGTTATAATTAGACTAGGTAGTCATGTGATTATATCTTTGTTAGAAATCAGAGGAGCAACACTTAAATGTATGATTTAAATGTGTTGTGTCTGAGCATCACCCCCCATACACTAGCAAGTGTAATTTTGCTATGATTAAGACCCCATTCTTTTATAACAGGCCATGGATTAACCAATTTAAAGAGTGCAATGTTTTTGTTGAAATGTTAATTTAGTGAATCAACTACAAGCACATAAATACTGAAAATAAGGTCACGTAAAAATTAGTGAATTCCCCACACCTTGTTTAGTTGCAGATGGGTGAAAAAAATTATTGAGCAAACCACTTCTCCCTGGGTAGTGGTTCCAAAACATGGGTCCTAGGACCCCTGGGAGGTATTCTTCGTATGTCGCTAACTCAGTTAGCTGGATTTGCTTGTTGACGATTTGGCATGATCTTGGATTGTTTGGTTCTTCGACGCTCATCCTGGACTTGCTGCCATAGCAACAGGTGCTAAAGCTTAAACCTGGTTGGGAGCAGGTTCATTTCATGTAAACAGGATTACATCACAGACTGTGTTAACAAAAATGGGGTTCACGGCCTTAGTAAAACAAAGTATATTTAAATTATACTCCAGTATTAAACTTCTAGTGTACTTATGTTTAACCATAAATGTGTATTTAATATATTGAAGTATATTTGAAGTATTCTTTTAAAATATACATACCAAAATGATATAGCCTATTAGAAGTATATTTAGGATAAATAAAATAAATTTCAAGTAGCTACAACGAAATATACTTTTTTGCTTGGGGGTGTAAATTTGCAGGTAAGTTACATTCTTAATATTTCAGAGAAATACTATTAAATCCCATTAAAAAAAGGATTTGAATCAAACCCAGCTAGCACAGAGCTGGCGGGAGGACAGCAGTTACAGGTGACGTTACAATAGCTTTTTGCTCATTATTTAACGGGCAGTCCATCGGTGTTGGAGCCTGAGTGGTCCACAGGCGGGTGAGCAGAGTTTTACACAGAGATCCTCTGGGAATCCTCGCACTCATACTGTTGTTCCAGTTAGTCCATCAGCTGCATATAGGCTATATACTAGGTTAGTCTTATGTTCTAGATTTCGAATTAAAAGTATTTTAATGTATTTAGAAAATTGGTTACAACAACATTCAAATACAATACAAAGACATATAGATTTATTTTGAAAATCAAATATAATAAAATATATATTGAATAAAATTTTTTGTCTTTTTTTGTTTTAGACAATATGTCAAGGTCCAAAATGCTGCTGGTGGACCTCTTGGCAGGCAGTGGACCTCCTGTTAAACGATGAGCAAACTGCCTGGCGGACCACAAACTCTGCCTCAAGGGGAAAATAAAAATATCAAGATGACTGTATTACATAGCTAACATTTTGAGCCTAACAAAGGTGAATTCTTCCAATATACAGGTGATGAAGACAGGACATTATGCTTAGCTCCTTGAGTTTTATTTCAATAATTCTTTGTAAAGAAAAGCCAGTGTCATCTTTTGCGTCCAATAAGAGATATTGTTATGCAAGGTCAGCAATAGTAGCTACTATGTGGTGGCTCTGACATTTAATAGCTATTTATGAAATTATATTATGTAATTATCAAAATAAAATTATTAAAATAAAATAATACTATAAAATAAGTGAAAAAACCATAGCATGGTGACCACTTATGCATTTAATTTGTCTGCTACTTTTTGCCAGCACACTCCCCTGGTATTTGCAGACTTTGAGGTGTTCTCTTGCATTTTAATCAAACTTTTAAATTCTGTTTTCATCAAACTTTCAAATTCCTCATAACCTTCAAGCAATAGCCGTTGCTCTGCTGCAGAGAAAAACTGGGCGTGCTCTTTGGCAATGATGAGCAGCCAATAGCAGTGTTCCTGATCAGTGTTTCTACTATTGATACATCTCCCCTTTTATTCCAACGCGCGTATGCACAATCATCTCAGATGACTCAATCCAGCGATACTAATCGTAAACGGCAGGTGTGTTTGAAGAACCAATTTAGCCAGATCATGATTAGCCAGATGAAGTAATCTTGGATGTGTCATTTGATCTCGTAAGGATTAAGCGACGTACAAAGAATACCCCCCTGGTGGTACAGTAACCAAAAACATTTGGGGACCACTGGAAATAAGGACAAAGTTCCTTTTTGGCACACTTTGACAGAAAAGTTACATTCATCAAATTCATTGTCCTCGCTAACTGACCAGGGTGGGAAATGATGACCCCTACACTCAACTTAAACTGGTGACTAAGCCAGTAGTAGTATTAAAGGTTTGTCAATATACAGTCACCGGCCACTCCATCAGGTACACCATGCTAATTCCTGCCTTACTAGACTGCCTTAGTTCTTTGTGGAATAGATTCAACACAGTGCTGGAAACACTCCTCAGAGACTGTAGTCAATGTTGAAACTATTGCATCCCACAGTTGATGTATGGTAGATTTGTTGGCTGCACATCCATGATGCAAATCTCCAGTACCACCACATCCCAAAGGTGCTTGATTGGATTGAGATATTTTGACAGTGATAATATAACAACATGCATTGATATGTGTGTGTGAGACGTGTGACTTAGAAAGTTCCTTACATATAGCCTAATAACCTGTTAGAATATTAAAATATACTGTAAGAATTGTGTTTGTCTATAAAGTTGTAAACATAATTATTCAACCCCCATTGCAAATCAGTTTTATTGTCAAAATGTACAGAATTTCAGCTGTTTTGCAATGAACAGATCAAACAAAAACAATTGAAAAAGCTCAACACAACAAATGCATCAAGTGGTTTCCCCAAATCCAAATAAATATATAACTCATTATGACTTCAGTTATAATAGTCCAGTCTCACAATTATTGAACCCCCTGAATAGAATCCCTCACAACAGCTCAAATATGTAAAACATGTATTGTCTAAAATACACCCGGTGTATTTAATCAAGGGCTTCATTAGTTACACCAGGCGTGCTTGAGCTGGAAAAGATGAAATACACTTTTTTGTGCCTTATCAGCATCCCCAATTTTCACAATATGGATACAATTCCAGCGGCACCATATGGGTCTTTGTCGATTTGTGATTGATTAATCATCTATTTTTTATTGCAGTATATAAGCAATCAATTTTTTCATTCACAATGACTTGGACAGATTTATAGCTCTGGTATATAATTGAATCATTTTACTAGTAGGTGTTGGTCTATACTAGGATTGTGTAATGGATTTAAAATATTTACAGGACTGATTATAGCAGATTCCACAGCTGTCTAAGGACTGGCATTCTCTCACTCTCATGAGGACTTCCTGAGTGAGACCTGAAAGGAAGGGGGGTCAAACGCCCCACTAGAACACACAATCCTTGCCAATAGTTTAAGACAACAGGAAGCGAAGCTGATAAAAGTCAACATTATAATCTACATAACAATATGACATTTGGTGTTTTCTGGACAGTCCCATAATGGGTGGTTTATTATACAGACATTACAAGGTTGAACAGGTCCAGTGATCTTCCACAGGTTTAAGACAAATACTATTTTCTTACAGTATTCATATGGAATACATAGGACCAGCCTGTGTCTTTGTGTAGGACAGGATGTCGCATAGATGTCTGTCACTAATCCAATCATGTATATGTGTTGATATGTGTGGGTTTGTTCCAACTCCAGCCAGTGAAACTGTGACTCCCATTTTTATGCAGTGGTAAAGTGGGGCGACACCTCTTCAAAGAGGATAAAGGTCATTGTTTAAGTTTAATCAAATTAGTCCTTAACAACGAAGGCTCCTGGTAAGCTATCTTGTTACGGCTTGCCCGTAGTGTTCAGCTCTTATCATACACACAGTACACATTCAAGCTAGGTATGCACTGTTAGACTAGAGTGGGCAACGATTAAGTTTCCCGGGTCGCTGGAGTATTTATTTTCCATAGCTGTCTACACACACAGATAAATAATCCATATGGGGTCAGGTAGTTAGATAGTAAATATCAACAACATTGATACTATCCATTCTCTATACTGGTTATTATGCATTTTTCCATTCTTAACTCAGACTATTACAACAGGGGAGAGAAGGGAATATATAAATGATTGATGCGTTAACTTCGTAAATGTATATTAATTGTATTATTTTATCCCCCCTACAATTGTGCCATCTGAATGAATCATTTGACCAGTAGGTATCGGTTTCTATACTAGGATTTGGCCTAGAGAAACTGCAATAAACAAGATGATGGAAAGATGAATTTCTAACATTTTAATTGTATCATATTTCAGGGTAGCAGTTCCCAGAAACTGTTTCTGAACACATTTGAGGAGATAAATAAACTATCCCATTACTGAATCTGCACCCATATTAGATCTACAAGGCCTAATTAAAAAAGATTTTTCAAGCGAGTGCTATGGCAGATATACAGTGTGTGTTTGTCTACGGAACACAATCCAGACGCAACACAAGCCAGCCAACGTGTGTCTCGCTATACCAATGTTGTGAACGTTTTGAAAAAGCTTCAATTTAATAACACCAGGAGCACATCGTTTGGAGAATGATATGAGATGGTATTTAGTTACGTTGCTGTACTGTTAATGTCCATGCTTTTGTTCTGTGTTAAATTAGGGCAGGGTGTGGTTCATCTTTTATTAGCAACACATTTTTATTAGTCTTTACATGAGTGAATCAACTTAAATGTTCAAATGTCTAGTCAAATGTAATGTCTTTCACTGCTGAAATTTGAGCAGAAAATGCTAGGCAGAGAAATCAGTTATCCTTTTATCAGTATTGTTAATCTTCGTTAAACACTCGCAGCTCCCGGCGCTGTGTGAAAGTGTTCATGTGATTGGCTTATAAGTAAACAATCCCCCACGTAGGGTGCCTTCTTGTGATTGGCTAAAACAAGGGAGATATCTGATTGGTTGCAGATCATTCCCTGTTTAAAAAAATGCATTTGTGTGTCGAGCCACGTCAGGGGAGTCTCAAAATTCACTCACAAATGCAGTGACGTTCACAGACCGCAAGCAGTTTGTAA
>JACXGM010030329.1:0-13247 GCA_016801145.1 Umbra pygmaea
AGTAGTAAATATTATAGATTTGGCATGGAAAATTGCTTTAAGGTGCATTTGAATTCTGCTACATCAGATGTAGAGAGCATAAAGTGACCAGAGAGTGTTAGTGTTAGTGCTCAACAGACGATTTGCGATCAGTGTCTGTGTTCTATGTTGAGCAGCCGAATGGCCTGTGGGAAGAAACTGTTTTTAAGTCTGGTGGTCTATGAATATAGCATCTTCCTAAATTGCATATCATTTGTGTTAGGATTTTATATAATTGGTCTCTCCCTGCCTTTCTGATTCCTCTGTCACAATCAGAGGTGGTCATTTCCAAAAGTACTTTTCTGAAGTACTTTGAGTTCACAAGTTTTGGGAAGTCCCTACCAAAATGATCAGGTAAAGGGAGTTAATATCTTAACAGTGACATATGAAAGAAATAGAAAGAGTAAAGAAAATATCAATCATGGCTTTTGTAAGATATAATATCCCCTTTCCTGATCATTTTGGTCTTAAGTAGGGACTTAGCCAAACTTGTGAACTCAGAGTTCTGTTTACACTGTGAAGAGGATAAATATGTTCACTCACAACACCATGGGACAGCCGCAACTCTATATATTGGTCAGGCTGTCCATCAAAAGCCAAGCTGATCAGCAGCTACTTGACTTCATTCCCAAACTCATGGAAAAGTTTGCCCAGAAGAAGAACCAACTCCTTATGTGAGCCCTCAGTCTTGGTGCTTTTGTGGTGCTGATTCATGCATGGGCCATATTGTTGTGCTGATTGATATAGATGAACAGTGTCAGTGTGTCCATGCTAAAATATTAAGGTGGTTGTCATAATGTTGTAGAATGGATTTGTATCCCTAAAAAAGTTGTCTGTGCACCCTGTTGTGGCCTTCACTGGTGTTGAGCTCATTGCTGTTCGCGTATGGCCCTGTAGGCTGAATTGTTTTGAGCTTGGTTGTGTCGCTTAAATATTGCATACTTAATTTAGGTTTGTGACAGTGGTAATATTACGTGAAAGAGAGAGATTAATGTAACTACAGTACTAATGTAACTTCCTATCTCTCTACCTCTCTTTGTCTCTCTCTGCCTCACACACAAACACACACACACAAATTATCTTTCTCTCTCTCTCTCTCTCTCTCTCTCTCTCTCTCTCTCTCTCTCTCTTTCTCCCCCTCTCTGTGTATGTGTACAACACCTGGTAGAAGCAAGCCACTCTGTCATTATTATTAAATAATGAAATGACCCCATGTTCAAAAGTCTGCATATCCTCAGTTCTCAATAATTGCCCTCCTTACCATCAATGACAGCATGCAGTCATTTATGATAGTTGTCTATGAGGCCCTGAAATCTGGCAGGTTGTATAAGCGCTAATTTGTCTTGACAAAATGCCTCCAGGTCATGCAATGTCTTTGGTCATCTTGCATGAACCACACGTTTGACATCTCCCCAGAGTGGCTTATTGATATTAAGGTCAGGAGCCTGTGATGGCCACTCCAGAAACTTGGCCTTGTGCTTAGGGTCATGCTTGGATGTCCAAGAACGTCCCTTGCACAGCTTTTGTACACTAGAATGCAATTTGTCTGCCAGTATTGCCCGATAATATGCTGCATTCATCTTGCCATTAATTTTCACAAGGTTCCCCATGCCTTTAGAGCTCACACCCCTCCCAAAACATCAGTGAGCCACCACCATGCTTCACAGTGGGGATGGTATTCTTTTCACTAAATGCCTTGTTGACCCCTCTTTAAACATAGCGCTTATGGTTGTGATCATTAAGCTCTATTTTGGTCTTGTCACTCCAAATTACAGTGTGCCAGATGCAGTGAGGCATGTCAAGGTGTTGTCAGGCATATTGTAACAGGGCTTTTTTGTGGCACTGGTGCATTCAAATTTTCTTTCTGGCAACTCGACCATGCAGCACATTTTTGTTCAAGTATCGTTGTATTGTGCTCCTTGAAAAAAACACACCATCTTTTCCCAGAGCAGCTTATATATATCCCAAGGTTACCTGTGGGTTTTTCTTTGTATACCAAACAATCATTTTTCTCTTAATTCCCTTTAATCCTGCCTTGTCAGCAGCTCTGCAACTCCTTGGACAGCTGTGTGGGATGGCAAGTGGTGTGCACATGGTTCATGTCGCAAAGCTTCCAATAAAAAAATTTTCAGACTGCGAATCCAACATGGAAGCCTTTAGTCGGATCATGCACGGTATAATTACGTTCACCAACTTTTCTTCTGCGATTGAACCCACAGGTGCCCGATCTGGACAGAAGGAGTCACTGGAGAGGGACGTGGCAGGATAGATAATCTGAGTTAGCTAACCCAAATCCAAGGCAGCGCTATGCCAAATTGCGCTGCATCATGCGGGAGGCCCATGGAAAGTCAGAGAACCCATGGTCAGGGTGAAACTCATGACTATCATGACGTAGACTATCCTGCAATGCAGTGACTTAGCCCACTATGCCACGCGTTCACCCCTCTTCTGGCAGTTTTGGCTGAAGTCTTTCTTGGTCTACCTGACCTTGGCTTCTCAGAATCTTCTACTTCTTAATAAGTGATTGAACAGTACTGACTGGCATTTGCATGGCTTTGGATATCTTTTTATATCCATTCCCAACTTTATACAATTCCAGTATCTTTTTATGGAGGGCTTTTAACAGAAATGTCCAAGCCTTCCACGCATGTAGAGTTCAGGTCAGTGGTTGCAAGTAGCATGTGAGTACCCTTGACCATCTGACACCTGCTGAGGAGTAGCTGACAGGGCAGGGTCAGGGGGAATTGAACATGACCAACTGGGAGGGAGAAATATTGTAAAATGAAAAATGTTGCTATACAACTACTAAAAATAGTAATAAAATTATCATTCATGTTTACATAGATATATAGTATAAAAAAATTATCATTAACGTTTACATAGATATATATTATAAATACATACATGTCATGGCTCAGGATGTGGCAGGTTCCAAATTAGGAACTAATTTAATTATTGCTAATTTGTTATGTGTGCAGTTCTCACGGACAGTGACATAATTTCCAACCAATCACCTGCCTTGCTTTCTGTTCACGATTATCAGTTGTTAGCAGCCCATTAATTACTATTAATTTAAGTCCTGTGTTTGCCCATTGTCATTGTCAGTTACTGTTGCCTGTATGGTTAGTCTCTTCCCGTTTGAGCAGGAACTTTATGAATCTGCCTTAGCAGCGTTTGTTGTTTTGTTAATCCTGTTATGATGTCCTAAAGGCATGTATGCTAAACTTTCCCATGTAGCACCATGATAAGAGTGCTATGAGTATTCATCCTGAGAAGGTTTAAATCAATGTAAACTGCTGCTATGCATTCCCCCGCAGCCATGAAAGAGGCTCCGGCCCCTGCTGCTGTTTTCTTCCTAGCAGCCATGGAAGAGGCTCCGGCCCCTGCTGCTGTTTTCTTTCTAGCAGCCATGGAAGAGGCTCCGGCCCCTGCTGCTGTTTTCTTCCTAGCAGCCATGGAAGAGGCTCCAGGCCCTGCTGCTGTTTTCTTCCTAGCAGCCATGGAAGAGGCTCCAGGCCCTGCTGCTGTTTTCTTCCTAGCAGCCATGGAAGAGGCACTGGCCCCTGCTGCTGTTTTCTTTAAAGCAGCCATGGAAGAGGCTCCAGGCCCTGCTGCTGTTTTCTTCCTATCAGCCATGGAACAGGCACCGGCCCCTGCTGCTGTTGTCTTCTTAGTAGCCATGGAAGAGGCTCTGCCCCTTGCTGCTTTGTGTTCCCTGGCAGCCATAGAAGGCTCCACTGCCTAACCAGGTGCCTGCTGCTCCGCCCCCTGACCAGGTGCCTGCTACTCCAACCCCTGACCAGGTGGCAGCTGCTCTGCCCCCTGACCAGGTGCCTGAAGCTTCACCCCCTGACCAGGTGCCTGTGGCTCCGACCCCTGACCAGGTGGCAGCTGCTCTGCCCCCTGACCAGGTGCCTGAAGCTCCACCCCCTGACCAGGTGCCTGTGGCTCCGACCCCTGACCAGGTGGCAGCTGCTCTGCCCCCTGACCAGGTGCCTGAAGCTCCACCCCCTGACCAGGTGCCTGTGGCTCCGCCCCCTGTGGAGGTGACTCCCCAGGTGCTAATTCCCCCTGCCCCCCTGTGCTTGGGATTTCGCGTCCGGAAGCTGCTCCTTTGGGGGCGGGGGTACTTATTCGGCTCAGGGGCCGTGGCAGGATTCAATCAGGATCTAATTGTCTAATTGCTAGTTTGTTATGTGTGCAGTTCTCCAAGATAATGACATAATTTCCCATCAGTTGTCAGCAATCCATTAATTACTTGTATTTAGGTCCTGTGTTTTCCATTGTCATTGTCATGGTCGGTTATTGTTGCATGTATGGTGAGTCTCTTCCCGTTTGAGCAGTAAATTTATAAGTCTGCTTTAGCAGCATTTGTTGTTTTGTTAATCCTGTTATGATGTCCTACAGGTGTTTTTGATTCACTCTCCCATTTAGCACCATGATAAGAGTGCTATGGGTATTCATCCTGAGGTTTAAATCTATGTAAACTCAGTCATTGCTCATGGTATCATACTATGTTAACGTATTAGTGAGTATCCATCTTAAGAAGATTTAAGTCTATGTAAACTCAGCCATAGCTCATTCCGAGATGTACATGTAATTTACAGTGAGTGATTGTCGCCTTGTAGGCATAACAGTTTGTTGTTTTGGACATCACTGTCAGATGTATAATTATATAGCCGATGACAGCTTAGTTGTTTGTTACTCTATGCTCTGACTACACTGAAATCCTGATATCGTCTCCTGCGTTCTCGGCACCACACACTTCGTTACAATGCAAAAGAAACAGTATTGACAAGTATCTACTCGTTGGGATGATTCTATCAGTTAAAATGCATTTTCAGGTGAAAAAGGCTTTTTTAACATCACTTTGTAATTTTAACACCCTGCTTTCTGAAGGTGAACTAATCCAGTCATTTGGACATTTGTATCTCCCTCAAATCTTATAATTCTTTAAATAAGGCCTTAAATGTGTTTTGGTATATTTCCTCATAGTGTAGTTTAAGAAACAGAACCAGGGATAAAACACATTGTTTTCTTTTTGATTGTATTTCCAAAAATGTTGGGAAAAGGACACTTGGTTTACTATTGCTGACATATTGTCAGAAAATGCAGCTGTCTCAGGCTAGTGGTGTTGAAATGGGGCTGATTCTGTTTGATTGGATGTTCTGGTCATCCTGACGTGTGTTAGTAGAACAGGTGTTATCAGCTCAGCCTCAATTTGATAAAAATAACAGTACTCAATTGTTGGAATTTCAGGGCTATTTTGTTCTCTCTCTTTCACAATCCGTCTTGCAACATATTACTCTTCTCTCGGTATGCTGATATCACGTATGATTTATGATACATTTCCTGTAAAAACCATTAAGTTATTTTAATATGAGGTCTTGCAGTTTAAATTCAAGGTGCTAAACCATGGAAAGGTTATTGAATGACCTGTGAAACTGCAAATTTATACAGTCCTGATAGCTGGTTGTATTTTGATTAAAGTCTCTGTGAATCTAATCATATCATAACTGCACATTTATTAGAGATTTCAGGGCAAATTTTACATAACATTTGCGTAGAGTGTATATTAACCTTTTAGGATTCACAAGCTTAGGATTGGTGTCTTTTGCTCTGAATTACAGTACATTTCACAGTGTCAGTTGGCTGAGCATAATGTTTTAAAAGTATTCAACTACTGGACTCATGAAAGTGACTTTTCACAGTAACTTTTTGACACATTTCAGTAATGGAATCCAACCCTGGAGGCCAATTTATCCCTTTAGATATTCAGTAGAGGTTTTAGAGAGAACTGTCTTGGCCAAACCTTTTAATTTAAAGTAAACTGGTGAAGTTGCAACATCACACTTGATACCCAGAGAGGTATCATACATTCCAAACTTTGACTCTTTCAAAGAAAACCATAATCTGTTTTGCTTGTTAAAACAATAATTACAGAGCACTAATTTTGGTAATTGTACCATGTCATTCTCGTGTGACTTCCTTTGTGTATGTTGGGCTTGCGCTTTATTACTTCCTTCAAATTGAATTGATAAAGTCATAGTTTAGGCACAAGATAATAGCCATGATAATATCCTTGGCTTTTAAGTGTTGTAGAAAAAATAACGCAACCTCAACGGGACAGGTATTATTTAATTGGTCAACCCTACACCTGGAATTGTATTGGTTGGTGAATTTTGACAGGGTTGTAACCAAAAAATCTGAGAGCGCAGGAGAAATCCAAAAGGAGAAGTTTCAGATGCACACAGAACCAGCCTGAGTGTGAGGAAAAGGTTTAAAGCTGAGAGCAGGAAATCTGTCCAAGCAACAACATATCTGAGTCCAAGCATAAAGTTTGAGCAGAAGCACAGCAAATACCAGCGCGAGCAGTGGCTATTTGAGGGTGAGAGCAAGGTTTTGAGGGAAATTATTATAAATTCTGAATGTCATATTGATTCAAAATGCTCTCAAATTTAAAGTACGTGCTCTTGAATAAAAATAAGAATAAAACTCCATATCAACCCATCCTTGGAGGAAGCATGTGATGGATCGTCAACCATGTTTCGTCTTAAAGGGGTTGCCGACAAGACAAGCTTTTTTTTTAAGACAAGCTTAACAGAATTGAAAATGGGAAAATTGGATTGGGAGAGATACGGAAAAACTTGTGAATAAATAAAAAACATAACATTGTTGTCTTTTCCACTGTTAATAATGTTTTACATTTTTTTCCAATTGCTAACACAAAATGCATAATTTGGCTCATTGTGTCAAAACTCAACACACAAGAATGCTTTACACAACACTTGAAGATTAACATTGAACTGCCATGTCAAAACTGCCATTCCGCAATCAAAACTTAACTCTCTGACTTCAAAAGGCCCTCTTCAGATCGATAGTTAACACACATGCACATGAACAATAAACAGTCAAACAGACACAACACACTGGTCAACTTTACTCAACTTTATTCCCGAAACCAAGCCTCAGTGATACATTGTACAGGTAGTAAAACAACTCCCATTACATGTCAGGGATCACTCCGTTGATTGGGGTTGGGCCACGTCACCTCATCCACATCACAGGCGATGTTCTCCCTTATCACTGGGCATGTAGTATCCACCCGTGGATCGAGCCTACCTTGATGTCTCCGCATGCCTCCTCCATTGCTCGCAGGAGCGGCACGCGTGCATGTGTAGGCGGTCATAGACCTTCCACCGCCATGCCGGAAATAATTCCCCTATCAGGTTGAGGACCGGGACGTGCTGACTGCAGAGTGTTTCATCATTGGACAAAGTGTGCAACACATGCATGATGTGTGTAGTGTTTTGCACATTGTGTTACAGAATTGTTTACGGTGCCATGCCGACATTGTGGTGCCTGAGTGTACCAAATGCATGCAAAACGTTACGGTTTCGATGCTTTGTTATGAGCATTCACTTTTAGTGTTTTAGCAATCGCGAAAAACTGTAATACAGGTAACGATTGGAGGACAGAGGAGCCTCTTAAAGAAGAAGGTACAGGTCTGTGAGAGCCAGAAATCTAAAAAAAATCTGTTTTTTTTCTCATTTTGTCTCTCATAGTTGAAGTGTACCTATGATGAAAATTACAGGCCTCTCTCATCTTTTTAAGTGGGAGAACTTGCACAATTGGTGGCTGACTAAATACTTTTTTTGCCCCACTGTAATGTCTCACTGTTCTGTGAAAGCTGTGGCTAGTCTTGTTCCCTAACAATTTTGCACTGTGTATGCAGTAAATTATAGGCAAGAATAGAATGTAATACACAGAGCTTGAAGTGGGAAAAAAAGGTCCCGGTACTCTCTTGCATTGACAAATCATTATGAGATTTCATATTGAGATATCATATTGAGATTTCTACAGAGAAAAACAAAACTTGGAGATATTGCTGGTACAACAACAATTTATTGTTATTTATAACAACATAAATGTATTTATTTAAACAAGTCGTGTGTGTGTGTGTCCTAGGGTTGGGCATCGTTTTGAATTTAACAATTCTGATTCCAATTCCTATTCTTTATTTCGATTCCGGTTCTTAACGATTCTCAATTCCGATTCTTTAATAACTGGGATTGAAGTGGGTCACGTTGCTTTGTCGTCAGTATGCGCGAACGTTCAGCACACATTGTGTCTCCGGCAGTTCAGAACACCCGTTCAATAGGTGCAGAGGAGGCCTGGACACAAAAAGTGGTGCAGCTTTTTCACCACATATGCTGTAACATTTGTGGCACTCCTCCACATTCTCCACTGTTTTTTTTCAATTGACTGCTAACGTGAACAGAGTTTCACGCTGCAGTTGAATGCTAGCAGCAGTAGGTTTGCTAACGTTACTTGTGTTAGCAATTTGCGTAACATTAAATCTATCTACGAGAGAAAAAATCTGAGTAACGTTGTTATTTACCCCAATTTTATCGATTCGGCAAATGTTTAATCATATTTGTAGTGAATCCTCCAATGCAAGAAATTGGGATTGTTTTTAGGTAAAATGAAGCCACACCTTTGAGTGTCGCTTTTGTGTGCTTGGTGGCGGATAACACAACAACAGACTGGCTGCCCTGGCAGTACGGTGGCTGGCTGGCCGCTACGGAAAGCAAAACTTGCGCGTTTTGGAATCGATCGTCGGAATCGAAACCAAATTTTCCAAACGATTCCGATGGAATCGACATTTTTTTAAACGATTCTAAGTTGTAACCGGTTCTTGATGCCCAACCCTAGTGTGTCCCTTGACCAACAGTCAGGCCATCCATGTTTCGTTACTCACGTTATTGTTGACGCTCACATCAACCTTCAAGGTCTAAGGGGTTTTAGGTCCGCCTGATACAAAGTTGACATTTCGGCCTCTAGAAAGGTCATACTTTAAACCTACAGTGAAGTGCCTTATGGTTTTGGATTTCAGCAGACTCATGGCTACAACATGGATTAACGAAATCCAACATAATGGATCATTGAATTTGATGTTTATTAAAAATGTATCCCAAAAAAAGAACATATGTATATTTAATTTTTTGTGTAAAAGCATGTAAACCATGACGAATAAGGCTTTTTAATGCATATTGTCAAGCCCCCAGGGCTCATTTACTTACAATATTTCTATATGTTTTTGAAATCCCATCTATTCTGTAAAGTGTTTAGTAAAAAAGGTGTCTATAAAACATGACCGAATTTGAGGCGTCATAGCTCCGGCTGTGTTTCACCCACAAGGATGAGCCAGGCTAGCATAAAGACTTAAAAAGACACACTTCTTTAGAGGTTTTCAGCAATGAAGTCAGGCGGCAGCATTTTATAACTAGCGTGTGTCGTGGAGAAGCGAACTCCTGATAGTGTGGGCTGACTGCTTACCTTTACGTGATTCGTCAAGAGATCTGAAGTCACGTAGTGCCCTCTGGGTAGTGTAGTTTATGTAACGTTAGGATAATTACCAATCTCTCTGACACTTTCTCTGTCAGTGGTTGCGTACTGGCTACATGCGAGAGGCATCGGTACGCAAGAAAAAGGGCAGGTACGCTAAAGAGTAAAATGTAGAGGTGCCGGTACTGCGTATCGGTGAGTACCGCCCCAGTTCGAGCACTGGTAATACATGTAGATGTAAAGGGTTTTCAGTCCATCAAATCGGCATGTGTTTTTGGTGTGACTTTTTCATGTTTTAAGACATGAGTCACTTGCTCACAGACTGGGCCATGGTGGGTCAATTGTTTACCTATCCTACCCATCAATGGAATTGTTTGTACATGTTTTGGCCTGCCAACCTGGTAGCAAAATCTCAACAGCCTGGTACCAGTCTTGGTCATGTGAGTAGGAAAGCCTGTGGTGGGTTAAACTACTGTAACTCCTGACCGTAGCTGCATAGTAATAAATCATTTTATCCAACAGGGTCTACGCACAATAGCGCCTTGAACATTCTATTTCTGACTTCCTACCGCTGTGTTGACTTCCTGCATTCTTCTGCTATTGTTTTTGTCATTCCTAGGTAACAATTGTGGACAGATTTTGGACAGATGTATTCAGAATAATTATGTTTAAATTCCATGTTTAAATATTAAAGGGAAATAGGGAATATACACTCACCTAAAGGATTATTAGGAACACCCGTTCAATTTCTCCTTAATGCAAAAACTCAGGTGTGGTCCTGGTCAAGACAATCTCCTGAACTCCAAATTGATTGAAATAACCACTCGTTACAACCGAGGTATACAGCAAAGCATTTGTGAAGCCACAACACGCACAACCTTGAGGCGGATGGGCTACAACAGCAGAAGACCCCACTGGGTACCACTCATCTCCACTACAAATAGGAAAAAGAGGCTACAATTTGCAAGAGCACACCAAAATTGTACAGTTGAAGACTGGAAAAATGTTGCCTGGTCTGATGAGTCTCGATTTCTGTTGAGACATTCAGATGGTAGAGTCAGAATTTGGCGTAAACAGAATGAGAACATCGATCCATCATGCCTTGTTACCACTTTGCAGGCTAGTGGTGGTGGAGTAAATGTTTGGGGGATGTTTTCTTTGCACACTTTAGACCCCTTAGTGCCAATTGGGCATTGTTTAAATGCCACAGCCTGCCTGAGCATTGTTTCTGACCATGTCCATCCCTTTATGGCCACCATGTACCCATCCTCTGACGGCTATTTCCAGCAGGATAATGCACCATTTCACAAAGCTTGAATCATTTCACATTGGTTTCTTGAACATGACAATTAGTTTACTGTACTAAAATGGCCCCCACAGTCACCAGATCTCAACCCAATACAGCATCTTTGGGATGTGGTGGAACGGGAGCTTCGTGCCCTGGATTTGCATCCCACAAATCTCCATCAACTGCAAGATGCTATCGTATCAATATGGGCCAACATTTCTATAGAATGCTTTCAGCACTTTGTTGAATCAATGCCACGTAGAATTAAGGCAGTTCTGAAGGCGAAAGTGGGTCAAACAGTATTAGTATGGGGTTCCTAATAATCCTTTAGGTGAGTGTATGTACATACAGTGTTTAATTTACTTATTTGTATGTCTCCCAAACTTTGTCACACGGTTGCTCAAGACCTGTGGGCATGTCAATATGGATTTTACAGTGATGTTTAGCATGGTTTACATGTATTTTACAATAATTAACAAAAAATGTAACATGTATTTCTGTATTTCTTGGCTCTATATGACATCATGCAGGAAAATCATTGTCCTTGGTTGTTTGACATTTTCATCTTGTAGACAAGTCTTCTGAATCCAAAACTATAAGGCTGTAGGACAAAGTATGACCCTGCCAGAGGCCAAACTATCAACATAGTCCTAGGTGGACTCACAGCCCCTTTAGACATTGAAGGGTTCATTCTGAAAATCAATTTCTGACTCAAGTTACTTATATACACTGTTGTCTTGATTCACAGGTGAGTAAAATGATCCTAAAACAAACAGTAGGGATTTTATTCTGAGAAGTCAAACAAGGAAATGGTGTAAGAAAATGAAAAATATATTCTTTCCATACACAAAATTGTGTAAGAGGGTAATTAAATGAAATAACATTTCCGATTTGTTTACGCATAGCTATAGTATGAGGCTCTTCACCTGGTTATGAAAACTCAATGTGTCCCTCAAGCTAAAAACTTTGCCCACCCTATATACTTCTGCCTAAACTCAGTAGTAGTGACTGTCCATGTCTGTTGCTCTGATACCGATCAACCAATGGGAAAAAGGTGACACTGCGACATGCTTTGAGTGACAGCCTCCTCATTTGCTTAAGGATGTGGAAATACATAAATAAATATATACGGAAATGAATAAATACAGAAATAAAAAAATGGAAATATATTAAAATAAAAATAAAAAAAATACAGAAATCATCACGAAAATTAATAAATAGGGAAATAATATTGATGAATGAATGTATATTTCTATGTATAAATATTTTAGGTATAAATATTTTTATGTATTTCTTATTTTGGCAGACTTGGTTCTCCATAGATATGGATTCAAATACATACACGGACAATATATTGTACTAAAATATTTCCTCTGTAATCAGCCACTTCCACCAATGTTTTTCTTGTTTATGACTCTGCTGTTATTGGTTCTGAAGCAGAAAGATTTCCTCTGATCACTTCAACATCTACCAGTGCACAGTGCATTGTATTCTCTTCTTTTGGGCCTACTACCTGTACTGCCTGCTCTGGTAAACAGATGTGGATCCTTAAAGAACCTCCAGACACAATCTTCACTTATCAAGCAGAGAGGGGGTTTTCTTGAAGGGTACCTTCAAGAGTATGTAGGGAATGTCACAACACAGGGGTATCACTTTTGTACACTCAAGACCTAAAGTCTGTAACACTATGGGCCCTATCTTGCACCCAGTGCAACTCAGCGCAAAGCCTGAACGCAAGTGTTTTTGCTAGTTTAAAATCGACGCAGTTGTCAATTTCCCCTCCAGCGCCTGCCCTGTTTAAATAGCAAATGCACCTGCGCCCATCTTTGCTCCCATGGGCGTGCTGGTCTTGCCAGGAGGTGTGTTCAGGATAATTCTGGGTGTAGTGCTATCTGGAGGCATCGGAAAGTGATCGCACCATTGACCAACAAAAACTTGGTTTAAAGTCAATGGCGCAGAATGTCATTGTTACATTAGTCAAATGCACCTAGGCATATGCACAGCGCGTGCACACTATGCTTGTTACACACACACAGGGAAGCGCAGCAGCACGGGAACATGCAAAATATTAAAGAAAAATATATTACGTATAATATAAATATATTATAATCTGCCATCATAATAGCAATGTGCCAAGGTATAAACGCATCTGGCTCTTAAAGGGAATGGGAGATGAATCTCTGATTGGTTTATTGCATGTTATGCCCAAAGCACACCTATGAATTAATGAAGACACTTAGTACAACCTTTTCTTCCCAGGAGGTGATCTGTGAATGGAGTCCAAAATGAAAACGTGCCAAGCGCCAAATGCAGGTAGATTTCAGTTTGGCAAGTAAATCTCAGAAGGCTATATGCCACACTGGTGGGTAATTTTTTTTACCAAAATAGTAATGTTGTCACGTTTTCCCTTGAAGAGTGAGAGACAGTCGCGAAGGTACAGATAATCCAAATTACTTTATTGAAACTCCAAAATAACACTGCCTCGAGGGGCAAAAACAAGTAGCTTTCAATACAATCCAGATATCGCACGGGGAACACGGAAACGCCACAGGAAACATTGACTGACAAGAGACAAGGGGAGAACAACCAGGTT
>JACXGM010030330.1:0-13337 GCA_016801145.1 Umbra pygmaea
AGCTGACTGTAAGTACATTTTTCTTTGTCAGCCGTGGATGTATTAGCTCAGTCCCGGTTTTGTTTACATTGCACTCAAGTCACATAATAACATGGCTTTTTATTCTTGTTATAGCTATTGTAAATCGGATATGTTTGCTAAATTCGTGAAATTCTAAGCTTTCTGTACATATAAGCCATGTATATGCAGAGTTAAATCTTCACTTGTGAGCAATGATTCTATTCACCTTTTGGGCCAACTCTCCCGTGGCCGGCATCGTGAGTTCGAAGAGGTTAACAAGAGTTGGAGGTTACAGAAAGTTTGTATGTCGTTAAAGCTCTTTTGGAGATTTTCTATCACATTTTCCAACTTAGGGCCACATGTATATACAAGTTAATTGCAGACCAACGTCGTTGATGTATACAGAGAATTGTGTCGGCCCGAGGATCGAACCCTGAGGCACCCCCATAGAGACAGCCAGAGAACAGGCCCTCCGACTTAACACACTGAACTCTAGCAGAGAAGTAATTAGTGAATCAGGCGAGGCACTCATTTGAGAACACTTGAGTCTGCTGATTAGGATGCTGTGATTGACAGAATTGAAAGCCATGGCCAGGTCAATGAAGACAGCTGTGCAATATTTTCTTTGGTAAATGGTGGCTTTAATGGTGTCATTTAGAACCTTAAGTTTTACTGAGGTGCACCCATGACCATCTTGGAAGCCAGATTCCATATCAGTGAGGCTGTGGTGGGACTCAAAATGATGTTTTATCTGTTTATTGACTTGATTTTCAAATAATTTAAAGAGGCATGGCAGGATGGACATAGGTATGTAGCAGTTTGTGTCTGAAGTGTCACCCCCTTTGAATAGGGGGATTACTATAGCAGCTTTCCAGTCTTTAGGTATCTCTAAAGAAATAAAAGAGATGTTGAAAACGACCAGTGATGGGAGAGGTAATAATTGCGGCAGACATTTTTAAAAAGAAAGGTTCCAGATTATCAAGTCCAGCTAATTTGTAGGGGTCAATGTTTTGCAGTTCTCTCAAAACCTATTTGGTAGTATGTGTAGTATGTAGTGCAGCTTCATTCAGTAGTTTCGGTTTTATTCAGTTTCATCCATTTTCATTCAGTTTCATTGAGTATTATTCATGTTTTTTCCCTGTGTGTCCTGGATATATTATATTGGATTGTTGCATTTACACGCATTGTCATCTTGTATCCTTATCATCAAAAAGCAGGTAGGCCTATCACATAATCTCTCTGTCCACTCCATATCCATTACTCCACATCCATGCTCTTCTCTCCATAAGCACCACAAACATACAAGAGCGCAATGAATGCTTTAAGTGTAATTGTCATAGCCTATAATCATTGCCCCTCCTCCAACCCCTCACCCCCTCTGTCCCCCGTGTTTTACGAACTGATTGTGGCAGGCTATAGTGCTTCCATTGAGCACAACTGCGAAAATGAAACCCCCACACAGGAATGTTTCTAATTCCTTTGACAAATTAAATAAAGCTGGCGAATGGTTTGAAGGAAATGATTGCAGTCACACAGTGTTCGTTTGTGTTATTTCGTCTATACACTCACCTCAATATCATTGTACATTCATATAGCAGAAGCGGCAATTCTCAGGCAGATTTCAAATGGATTAATCTTATTCTTCCTCTCTCTGATATAAAATGTAACAGTTCATAACATTTACTTGTAAATTCAATCTTAAATGTTATTTTATTACATATGTTGTTAGTTACTGTAATATATGCGACAGCAAATATATAAGTGTGTAATCCAATAGAAAATCACAAACAACCTAAATAATTATAAAAGTACATCCATACACAAAACATATAAGTTCATATAGCCTATAGCGCCGTACTATATCTGAGCTGGTGAAGAACAACATTTCCTTGCTCACCTGAATAGTATAGTACATTCATATAAGAGAAGCGGCAATTCTCAGGCAGATTTCAAATGGATTCAATCCCAAATGTTATTTCATTACATATTTTGATAGTTAGAGTAATATAGGCCTATGCAACATGTAGAATTACATGAGTAAATGCGGCGACAATTGGCCAATTATGATTATAAAACTTCAGGATTATGGTAGCATAGTAAATAATAAATAGCCTAGATATAATACAAATATTATAGAATTACTTATTTTGCTACAACATGAATATAGCCTAGGCAAAATGTTGAATTATGAGAAGCAGCGTTTCTCGTAGTTGTAAAATAATCAGCGACTATTCTAAAACTCATTATAACCAGTCACTTTAATTATTACATTATAATGCAAAGACTAAATTTCAAAATATTTTAGGACATGATATACATTATTTAGATAATTATCATCCAGGGCTAAAGACCTTTTGTCTAAGGTTATTGGCCATTCAACCATTGACAGCATTCATTCAGTTAGAGGTGCTTAGTGCCTGCGTACCAGAGAATTGGCTGGGTACCAATGTTAGGAGACATCTGATTTTGTCAGTTTTAGTAGGAATTAGGGGGTAAAAAAACATGTAAATGCTCTATAAATAGCTTTCTGTTTGAGATTTTTGAAATTGGACAACGAATTAATGTAAAATACACTTAGGAAAACTCAAGGAAGGAGGAGGGTGTAGCTTTCAAAATCACAGATATATTTTAATTACAAACTCAAACATCAGATGGCATCAGCGTTTGGTGGTTCTAGTGTTAAGAGATCAAATCATTATTTATAGTATTAACCTTTATAGCTGGCTGTAAGAAGGTCCATTCATATTGTTCATAATCTAGAGTATGTAGAACCTTTTAGGAAATAAATGGTTACTGTTAACTTCTTATCATACAGGGTTCCAGGGAGAACCCCTTCCTCTGGAAAGAACCCTCTTTAAATAGTTCTACCTATAAAGGATTGCTTTATGGCAGGGTTTTCCAAACCTGTCCTGGGAACCACCAGCCATCATCATTTTGTTTTATCCCTGAACAAGCTCACCTGAATCAAGCAGCCAAGGGCATCATAATTAGGAGACAAGCAGATTCAGGTTTAATTGTCCCCTCTGCCTTTCTTCATTTTAAGTTTACCTGAATCCTCAAACCAAGTCTAAGTTAATGAAAATAGATATTTTAAATTTAGACTACCGGTACATTTCACAATGTTACTGCCAGTTCAAGCCCAAATCAGAAAATTGTAAAGCTTAAATTGACCAGTGTTGTGTGCATACAGCATTGTGTTGGGGTTAATATTTGTCAGTAGCGTAACTATCGGTAAGCAGGTTATGCGGTTGTGTATGGGCCCGAGTGACTGGAAGATATTGATTGATAGCAGAGTCCTGATAGCCGAGGCAGTAAAGGGCCCTCCTTGATTATCTTACGTAAGGGCCCGGTGTTGGCTAGTTACGTAAGGGCCCGGTGTTGGCTAGTTAATATCAGATACACTGATATTTGGCAAGGCAGTTTTCCAACCAGACCAAATTACACCCACCCACTCTATTTTGGAACTACTGCACAAGGTCTGGCACACTTTGGGAGCTCATGTTGACCTTTTTTGTATGCAATAGAACAAAATTGACTGTAGTGACAAAACACATTTCAGCATTACCATTTCTTCACTGCCTTATTCTTTTGTTCCTATCAATAATTAAAAAAAAAAAAATGCCGAGATATATATATGTAAATTCAAACATTAAAATATTCATTTGACTCCAACTCCATGACCACATTTATCATATTCAATTTATTTTGGTAAAAATCAAATGAAGAAAATAAAGAAATTTAAAAATGGATATATTAACATGAGTCCAATAAATTTGTCACCTTTTTAATTTATTGAAGAAAAATAAATAAAAAATAAATATTAACAAAGAAATTAAACTATAAACAAAAACTACAACTAGATCAAAATACAAATCTCAAAGTTATCTTAGTCCTGACAGGCACCACAGACAAAATCTTTGGAAGTTGTTTTCACACAGGACTGGTGAAACCACCGTGGTCACAGCCAATCTGAAATGCAGAGGTGGTAAAAGTATGGAGTAAAAGTACTTTTCTGAAGTACTCTGAGTTCACAAGTTTTGGGAAGTCCCTACTTAAGACCAAAATGATCAGGTGAAGGGAGTTCATATTTTACCAAAGCCAGGATTAATATTTTCTTTGCTCTTTCTATTTCCTTCATAGGTAACTGTTAATATATTAACTCCATTTACCTGATCACTTTGAAAATGGATTGATTACAATCAAGAACAGTATTGTATATAGTGTTTGAATCATTTCATTGTCTAAGAATACTCAAAGCATTTTCTACCTTGTCACGGCATGGCATCTTTTAATTTCCCCTAATAGGTCAAGGAACAGAGCCCTCTTCCGGGATGGCAGCATAACATTTGAAAACAGACAGATTACAAACGAATACATACACACACATGAATGTCTGTACACATTTTTTAATTTATTTTACCATTATTAAACCAGGCAAGTTGACCAACAACCTATTTTCATTTATAATTGCCAGGGATCAATTATGGTTTATCAATTATGGCTACTTACAGACAGAACCACAGAGGGTTCACTTTGGCTGTCGTGGACTTCTGTACCAGTACATATACTGTATGTACTGTGTAGACTAGTGTTCACATTTTATCAATTAACCATATTTGTACTCTTCTTTAAATAGAAAAATGTACTTTCATAAAAAAAATTATCTAACAAAATTAAATAACAATAGATGAACAAAAAGAGTTCTTCATTAGAATAATGATGTCATGGATGGAACAATGGCCCTCATTTATCAAACGTGCGTAGAAACCAGTGTAGACCTGAGCGCAGAAATCTTACGACGAGACTCGTCGTTTACAAAACATTCGTATCACTCCAATTCCAGCGTACGAATGAGCGGGTGTTGATAAATCAGACGGTTGAAAACAACCGTAATTTAAATATCACGCCCACATATATGCACGGATTAGAGGCCTCGCCCGTAGAATTTATGAAATGGATAAGCGAATTCCGGCAAAGACAAGGAATTTCTCTGAGATAAAAACAGACGCTCAGGTCTCAGGTGCAGGCCAACCACTTGGTTTTAATTTGAAGTTTAAAATCAGGCATCGATTGTTAAAGGAAAATGCGGTGTTGACTGAGGTTACTGCTACAGTCATTGAAAACTATTAACCGGAACCTGAAGTGCATTTAAAATAAATTAATTATTTTCACTAAACCTTCCACGTTGTGTTTTTTAAGTCAGCTACATTGGGCCATCAGATAGAATGGGCCAATTAATGTTGTAGTGTGATATATTTTAATATATTCACAGCAAATCAGTGATCTTGTATTGTTGCTTCAACACTTGTGGACTTGTAACAAGAGTTTTGATCGGTCTGAGTTTTCTAGGCAGGCAGGGCAGAAAAATTACATTAGATCTCATGCAAAGGTTATTTGATCGTATTATAAGTCCATCGCCAAAAAGTGGCCCCTTTTAGCTCACCTTACCTAAGCTTTCTTACACAAGATACCACTTACTATATTACAAGCTCAGAATAAGATCCTGACTCCTTGGTAGAGCTGCCAATCGTGGCTGTTGTGGCCACTGATCTTCATTGAATGGCACCATTCTCCAGCGCAATATCGTGGAGAACCCTGCATGCCATAATTATGTTGCAGGCCTGCTCTGGTGTGTATAGCAATCACCCCGCTTACCCAAGACAGAACCACCTGCCCTTGAGCATACCGATCACTCCATTGTGGTTTGTGTGCATGTGTGTGCACTGTTGAACCTGCGCTCCTGCTTGTTTGGGGATTTGCAAGCGCGTGTTATAAGGTACTCAGTCAGGCGTAACCTTTGTCACCAAGAGGAATCACATCCATCAGTTTCAACAAAAAACTCTGTAGAACTATTATAATAATTGTACGAGGGCGTAACTCACAGAGGAGATGACTCTAGCCATGCAGTGCGCCCTCCTGTAGCCTTGTTCCAACGCTGCAGTTTAGAAAAAATAGAGTTGCGCGTCCCACCCAGCCACTGGACTACCAAATTCAGAACAAACATCCTGGCATCACATATGATCTGAACGTTGATTGAGTTAACGTTTTTGCAATTGAAAAAAATGCTTAATGATTCATGGATGGTGGCTACAGACGCAGTAGGATACAATCATGGATGGTGGCTACAGACACAGTAGGATACAATCAATCGGCCGATTCGCCCCAATCACATTTGTTTGAATATACCAGAAAGGGACTTAATAGCCGCCAAAACTGCTAGCATACTTCGATTATTGTTGGCCATGATATACCAGACCTGTCCCCAATCTCCCTCTAAAAGGTCCCGGTGTAGAGAGCGCACATTTAGGTCCTCTGCCATCTGCCATCGCTTGGACTTCAGGACTGCCAAAGCGCTTGTTTAAATAAGCGACTGAATAAACATTTCACAAATCACATACTATATATATATATATATCAGCCGCGGTCGGTGGATCTTAATTGGGGAGGACGGGCTCGTATTACGATCGGGACCGGAGTGAATGGAATGATGCGCAACGCACAAAACCCAGTGTTTTTTGTTTAGCACACTGGGTTTTGTGCGTTGCGCACCATTCCATTCACTCCTGTCCCGAGCGTAATACGAGCCCGTCCTCCCCAATTAAGATCCACCGACCGCGGCTGATATATATATATAGTATTTATTTATTTATAATTTGATTTAAATAGTTGTTTGCCTAATTTAAGCCCTCATGTTATAGGCCACCTCAAAATGAAAGGGAAAAAATATACCACTTAATTGCAATGTGGTGTATACAATTAATTTGGAATACTGAAATAGAACTTGCTATATGGGGTAGTTGTGATGCACACACATTCATCAATAATCTCTGGTTCAACAATTTACTGAACCGGGTGGATATTCCATTTACACTGCCAGTCACACTGGTGAACTTGCGTACACAAGGTCAAACCAGACGTGAGATTTTTTTGCAGCCTACGCTCACGTTCAAATAGATAAATCCCTTGATTTGCGTAGGAATCGGTGTACGCCCATCGTACGCCTGTTTTAGGTCATAAGAACGTTTCATAAATGAGGCCCAATATGTCTTTGAAGGATCTAAATAAATGTTATGAATCAATTCTTTTCTACAGTTGTTTTTCCCATTGCCTTAGATATATTTCCTTAATCAATTTAATGCCATCTTGGTGAATGAAAAACACAAACATGTCTGGGTCATTTAAGACTTTTTACTGATTGTTCAGTAAACGTTCTTTTCAATGTTCTTTCAATTGTAAGTGGTTGTACATCATATGCCTTACAGTATTTGTTATGCCACCCTAGCCACTCTTACTTTCAGAGTCCAGTTTTTTTATAGATCATTGGATCAATCTGAAAGTAACAAGAGCATTGCTAAAAATATGTACAATTACATATTTAATATAATGATTCAATGAGACTAATTAAAACCTACTTTGAGTTTTAACCCACCAAAATGGCTGCCATTTCAAAAGTGTCAATATAAACTGCCTTCCTGATGACCCTATTAAAATGTCTCACCAGATGAAACATGCAGGCAGTTATGGTCTTGAGAAAAAACATAAAAGAAAATTAAGGTAAATATGTTTGTTAATTAGAGTTAAATATGTTACATGGAAAATCAAAACAACAATTTTATGTAATAAATACAAAGATTTTTCAGACATACATTGTTTATACTATATATATACACTGGACTTGCAAATCAATGTTACATATTTGGAGATCTGCAAAATAAATTAGTATGGCTTAATTATGGACAAGTGTTCCTAGGCATATATTCCTTCCCATGCCTTTGCAACACCTGTAGAAAATAATAATAATCAATAACTATCCTGGGTTAATAAAAGAAATGTGCAAAGCACTATTGATAGATCTACCTGATAGAGTCTATACCTGCATTTGTCTATATAGAAATAGGTGTTGCAGGTGATCCTGGTCCAGTGGCTGAGGAGCAGACGTTCGCTGGTGAGGTGTGTTTGGAGGCCACTAACGAGGTAGGTATGTAGGCCGCTGGTGAAATGTATTCAGAGGCCGCTGTTGAGGTAGGTTTGTAGGCTGCTGGTGCAGTGGCTGTGGTGGGGGAGATTCATTTATGAGGGATCCTTGAAGTCTCCTCTATATAAGGACTCAGGTGGTCAGTGCTTACCCCTTGTAATCTTTCCAGTCAGCACTTTTCCCTTCAAGAACTCAAATTGTATATGGGCCAAGACAGTTGGGATCTAGTTTGCCCGCTTTCCTCTGCTGGCTTCTTATGTATTGTCTCCAAACTCTGTCACCAACAGAAAACTTGTGCACTGGTCCTTTTATTTAAATAATTTCTTCTGCGCAGCAGCAGTGTTGTCCATGGCAATCTGGAGATCCTCGCTTAGCTTGACCATCCTGTCTGTAAGGTCCTCCACTGCTAAGACATCCTCAACACTCATGTCAATCTATTACATACATTTCAGATATTAATTTCAACTTGGATATGGTCTGCACTTCTTGTTCTGGAACCTCTGATGGGTAGCAAGTCTCCCTTCCAAACTTCAAGTAGAATGGGGAATATTTTGATGTATTTTTTTGTCCTTAGCCTGAACATGACTGCATCAAGGTGCTTGTCCCACTTTTTTGGCTTTTGAGACACTAATATCGAGATGGATCTGAATATAGTATTGAAACAATGGTATGACACAAATTATCTTTGAAATGTGAATATGTTGATCACAACACAATTGTCTAACTTAACCCATTACTGCACGTGGAATTTGTAAAAACATCAGCTTACAGAGGTTTGGAGATCTGTCCGTTGGGGTATAATAAAAATGAATGTATTCACATTATACAACTGTATTGTCCCATTCATTTTTTTGACTAACCCATTTGTCTGAGGATGGTATGGTGAGGAAATGCTTCTTCTGCGCAGCAGCAGTGTTGTCCATGGCAATCTGGAGATCCTCGCTTAGCTTGACCATCCTGTCTGTAAGGTCCTTCACTGCTAAGACATCCTCAACACTCATGTCAATCTATTACATGCATTTCAGGTATTAATTTCAACTTGGATATGGTCTGCACTTCTTGTTCTGGAACCTCTGATGGGTAGCAAGTCTCCCTTCCAAACTTCAAGTAGAATGGGGAATATTTTGATGTCATTTTTTTTGTCCTTAGCCTGAACATGACTGTATCAAGGTGCTTGTCCCACTTTTTTGGCTTTTGAGACACTAATATCGAGATGGATCTGAATATAGTATTGAAACAATGATATGACACAAATGATCTTTGAAATGTGAATGTGTTGATCACAATACAATTGTCTAACTTAACCCACTACTACATGTGGAATTTGTAAAAACATCAGTTTACAGAGGTGTGGAGATCTGTCCATTGGGGTATAATAATAATAAATGCATTCACATTATGGGTATTGTCCCATTAATTTTCTCGACTAACCCATTTGTCTGAGGATGGTTTGGTGAGGAAAGGCTTCTCTGGATCCCTAATGCTTTGCAGAATTTTTTGTTGACCTATATTTTTCAAAAATTAAAAATATCACTTTAAACACTTTATTTGTAGTTTTTTTTACTGCACACGGTCATGTTTATTTCCCCCTAACAATGACTTTTGTCAGCTCTGCAACTCCTTGGACAGATGTAGGATGCTGAAGGGCACTCATATGGTTCATCCAACCACATATTGCAAAACCGTCTGATCACACTGCTCATCCAATAAGGAAGTGTTTTAGTCAAGTCATGAGTGATTACACACAAAGGCACCCAGGCACCCACAAAGGCACACAAGGACTCACTGGAGAGCAACGTGGCAAAGCAAGTAATAGGACCCTTAACCTGGGCAAGCTTTAACTCGGACAGCGCTTTACCAATGTAAGCTAACTCATGCATGACATCGGGGAAAGATCAAAGAAGCCGTGGTCACGTTCTGAACTTGTGAACAACGTAATGTAGCTGTGGTGATAAACAGCATCCCCAAAGCTTAAGAAATATTAACAAATATAAAAGGTGAATATACTAGGTAACATTAACACATATAATTGCAAAACAACAGTTACAATTTACCTCATAGACAAACTCCCTCCCTTGGTCTGTAAGTATCCATTTTGGTGTGTTAAAGAATTTGTTATGTAGTCTGTGAACTCATTAGCAACATTTGTTCGGAGGGGGTATGCTTGAGACCATTTGGTTAAATAATCTATCATGACACAAATGTACTGGTATCCGCTGTCTGTCATAGTCAGTTTGTTTATTAGGTCTATCCCCAGTAGTTCAAAAGGCTGTGTGACTTTAAGGAAACATTGAGAATATTTTACTATATTTTTATGCTATATAAGTTCATGGACACACAAACAACATTATAGACCAGCATTGTATAGATAATCTTGATTTTATATTTTCTTGCACTGATATGTGCAAAAAAGGAACTTATATAAGTAAGTATATGGCATACAGTCCTACTGACTTTCAACTTGGTTCATTTAATTTCTCTTTGTACGGTTGACAAGCAGTGTTGCCACAGTTTGAAAATGTAATCTGATTACCAGGCCTGGATGAACACAGTGTAGTGCCCTTGGATTAACACAGTGTAGTGCCCTTGGATTAACACAGTGTAGTTTCCCTGGATTAACACAGTGTAGTGTCGCTGGATTAACACAGTGTAGTGCCCCTGGATTAACACAGTGTAGTGCCCCTGGATTAACACAGTGTAATGTCCCTGGATTAACACAGTGTAGTGCCCCTTGGTGACCACATTTGAAGTGCCCCCCAACCCCTCCCAAATCCAACTCAAATGCCAGTGCAACATGAACATGTCATACTAAATATCCTTATTTCCACCATAAATGGCATGTATGAGGATTGCCCACAAAACTATATGTCTAAAAAAACATTGCAAACATATACCAAACTAGAGCCCTACTAAATTTGAAGTTCACGTTCAACCAGAGGCGACGTTAAGATGTGAGGGGGCTAGATACTGTCGGGAGTCAGAGCCTCTAGCGTCCAATATAGACGGATACAAGTTACTGCTGCTTAAAATCTAATCATATGTGACATTTTTGCAATGATGTTTATATATTTTTATCATAGCCAATTTTTTTTTTACTTGCCAGCTAAAACTGATAAGCACTTCGCAACACGGGCAGAAGGCAGAACAACGAACCATATACTGTGTAGACAAATGAACTACATAGAGTAATTCTAACATTAATTCTAACATATTATTAGGCTATATGTAGGCTACTAAATTTAAGGGATAATAAAGTAATACAATGCACTTATTTGTCTGTACAGTAGCTTCCATTGTAATCCACAAAGGGGCAAAACAAATCTCCACAATCACTATTTAAAAAACGTGGTAACTCCATTTGAGCTTGATTTTCTTAAATGTTATTAATGAAATGACACAAGCAAATATCTGATTCTGAACTTTGACAATGTGTTGTTCTGTAAAAATGCAGGAAAATTGCGGCGTGCATACATCCTTTGTGCGAATGGGTTAGAAGTAATGAATCGGAAAACATATATTTTTTAAGTAGTCATCGCATGAGCTGCTGCTTCAGTTGTATCAGTTGAGGCATTAGTTTAGCTGCTAGTGCCTTCTGCAGGTGATGCAGATGTCTCTGTCTTCATTTCAAATAAAATAACTTGACACATAGCCACCCTTCAAAAAGTACCTGCGATATCATGTAATGTTTTTCTTATTTTTCTTATTTAATGTACATTTTACACAACCGCTAAGCTGATTCTGCCTATAATTGTGAATTTTTTTTATTTATTTTTTTTCTATGGGGAAAGGTCAGCTTCAGTATAGACAACATGATTGTCTTCGTTCTAAAATGTGCATCATTTCCAATCCCACTTTTTTTGTTTTATATTATTGCTTTCTATATTTTTCACCCGTCCTAACCTCTAATTAACCGTGACCAAAAGTTGAGACCAATTACATTGTGCCATTTTAATATTTAGCTCTAGCTTATACATTTTGTGTTATTTTACAATATTCACAAATCTTGTGCATTTTACAGAACCCAGTTTCACTTGATCCACCCCTCATCCACACCCAACACTGTCCATCTATCTTTTAACCAAAGCCATATTCGGTTTCTATTGGCCATGTAAATTTCTACTGTACTGTGATGCTTCACATAATTATGAAACCTTTCTATTTTCAATGACTCCACCAATTTGGAATTAAAGATGAATATTATTGCTAAAATAATTATCATATTATTAATTATCTGACTACTACATTTTAAGTCTCCAAGTATTGCTATTTGTAACGTTAATTCAAAACAAATATTGCATTTATTTATCCATTCTTGCACCTGTGACCAAAAACATGCAACTTAAGGACAGTACCAAAAAAGATGATCTATAGATTCTGCTTCCTCAGAGCAAAATCTGCAGAGTTGGGAAGATTGTATTCCCCACTTGTATAGATTTCTATTTGTTGCCAATACTTTGTATAATAACTTGTATTGAAATATTCTAATTTTTGAGTCTGGTGTTGTTTTGCGTATTAATCCAAATGCGTTATGCCACGGGATCGGAACATCAAAAATTTCTTCCCAGCTATTTTGTAGTTTATATGGAAAAGCAACCAGTTTTTTTGTTCTTAGATGGAATTGGTATATTTCTTTATTTATCCGTATTTTCCTCATCCATGTGAGATCTTTAATACATGGTTGACAGACAATATCAGACTTGTCCCCCCCTTGTATTTTCTTCTTCCAAGTATATGGTATTGCTGCGGTTAGTTGATTATATTTTTGAAGAGAGCATAGGTCTCCATACGTTTTTGTTAACTGTATGTATGGCATCACTCCCCCGGCATCATTTATAATGTCATTTACAAAAATTATTCCTTTTTCAAACATCTTGTCAATGTATACAGGCTTTTTATCAACTATTATATGAGAATTTAGTCACAATAATTGTTGTAAAATTTGGTCCCTATTTTCAGGTGGATAAAATTGGAATTGCAACCAACTTTTCATGGCTTGTTTGAAAAATAACGACATCTTAGAAATTATTTCCTTTTCCAATATCTGAAAATGATTAGTTGTAATTTGTAGAAATGGAAATAGGTCCTTACTGAACAATGGGTGGAATACTCTTATTAGCTTACTAGTGAACCAGTTAGGATTCAGGTATACCTTTTGTATAACTGATTTAATTTTTTTTTTAATTTAACCTTTATTTAACCAGGTAAGTTGACTAAGAACAATTTCTTATTTACAGCAACGACCTGGGAGCAATTAGGGTAAAGTGTCTTGCCCAAGGACACAACAACATTTGGCTCAGTCGGGAATCGAACTGGCAACCTTCTGACTACAAGTCTGACTCCCTACCCACTGAGCCATCTGCGC
>JACXGM010030331.1:0-13339 GCA_016801145.1 Umbra pygmaea
ACACACACACACACACACACACACACACACACACACACACACACACACACACACACACACACACACACACACACACACACACACACACACACACACACACACACACACACACACACACACACACACACACACACACACACACACACACACACACACACACACACAGACACACACACACACAGACACACACACAGACAAAGGCACTTAAGTTGCTCCATGGAGATGTCCCTGTACTTGCTGTAAGTCACCCTGGATTAGAGCATATGCTAAATGAATGAACTGTAAACAAATGTAATCCACTTTCACATACACACGAACACACATGCCACACACTCACAAAGACAAAAATGTTTGTAGGTCGGGTGATGCTGCACTTACACAAAAACACAAAAACTTGCTTAACAGGAATATAGACAAAAACGCAAGTGTTGAGGAACAGGTGACACTATAAATAAGTGACTTGCCATCACACACTCACTACCTAAACAAAGACATGCTGTGTACTGTACAAAGACACATGTGCACTATTAATATACTAGCTCTCACACACACATTCATAAACAACCTCCACACACACACATTTATAAATACCCTCAACAGACGGACACACACTGACACGCACAGATGGACAGTACTTAAGCAAACACAAAGACGGCTGTATACACTTGACATAACAAATGCACACTATCTTGGCAAAGAGGCAGTTTACGCTGACACACACACACACATTAAGGAAGGAGATGGATTGTCCAGTTGCTCTGAGGTGGGACAGAATGTCCTCAACAGCTGTGGAAGGAAGAAGGAGGGACGGAAGAAGAAGAAAATGTAGGCTAGAAGAAGAAGAAGAAGAAAATGTAGGCTAGAAGAAGAAAGGGACTTCGTTTTTTAGTTTTTTCTTTTACAAACCTACCAACATGCCAACGTGTTACAGAGCAAGCATTTCATTATCAGCTCCCCAGCATATAAAAGACCTGATGTGCTGGAATGTGGTGTAGTAATCTAAGCTTCTGACTTCAGACCACTCATGTCACCTTGCGACAGTGGTTTGAGCCCCGGCTCGGTTGACTGTCTATGTCCTTCCTCTCTGTCTCCCCCTACATAGTGTACCTGTATATCATTTGCCTGTTTTTCCTGCTGTCCTTTCATTAAAATACTAAACTAATTTTTGAAAAAAATACAGTACATCTATAAACATTTCAAAAGCCTTTTGATGAGATTTCATACGTTTATTCTCATTCGTAAAATATACTCCACTATGCTATATTCTATCCATATTGACTAACCAAAAAAAGGATCTGTAACAAACGGACACACACACACACATACACAATCACACGGCTTAGCGCAAGAACGGTCCAGGGAACCCATTCAACGAAAATAGCAGTCTGCTTGCCTAAATGAACGAGAAGGATGTCAGACTAACTTTAGCAACAGGATGTTACTCTTTCAGTTTCTGTCTGTGTGTCTGTACAGAATTGTGTGTGTGTACAAGTGTGTGTGTGCGTGCATGTGTGTAAATTCATGTGCGTGTGTGCATTCATGTGTGCAGGTGTGTATGCATGCTTACTGTGTGTGTGTGTGTGTGTGTGTGTGTGTGTGTGTGTGTGTGTGTGTGTGTGTGTGTGTTGCTTCGATACAAGATAGTTCTGGTTGTGAAATCGAAGATGTCAACATAGACCAGATGTTTTTTCATGTCTATTTTTAGCAACAGACTTTCAGATCAACAAAGAAGTTCATGTCCTTTTTGTTTTCACCTTGGTTTCTAAGACATATTTTAGATATATGAGCTAATGTTGTCAGCAGTCCCTTCCATACCTCAGCCATACATGGCCACACCAACAATATCATACTAATCTCAGAAACAGGGTTTATTCTTGTAAGTGAAACCACTTTTAGTAGAACGGAAGAGAGTTCACCTAACACCATACCTTTGTTCTGAGTCATAACAGCATATATAGTGTTCAAACAAATGTCTCAGATTAGAAGTATAGATCTACAGTACTATCCGTTTCTTTCTAAATCACTGTATGGGATCAAAACACTGTATAGGATCAAAACATTGCGTATGTGATCACATCACTGTATGTGATCATAACATTGTGTATGGGATGAAAACACGGTATGTGATCATAACATTGTGTATGGGATCATATCATTGTGTATGGGATCATATCACTGTATGTATGTGATCATAACATTGTGTATGGGATCATATCACTGTATGTGATCATAACATTTTGTATGGAATCATACCATTGTGTATGGGATCAAATCACTGTATGTGATCATAACATTGTGTATGGGATCACAACACTGTATGTGATCATAACATTGTGTATGAGTTCACAACACTGTATGTGATCATAACATTGTGTATGGGATCACAACACTGTATGTGATTAGAACATTGTGTATGGGATAATTACACTGTATGTGATTATAAAATTGTGGGATTAAAGCACTCTAAAATGGATCGTATAAACTAGCGTTCAATAGTTTGGAATGAACCAGAAAGGCACATTTTTATAGAAATGTATACCTTCGTTCACAAAGGCGGCATTAAGTTGATCAAAAATGAATAGTCAACACATGCTGAATGATGTTTAATAGGCTAAAGCCTTTGTCATTAGGACACTGAATTAATGGGTTCTGAAAATGTGGCTTTGCTATTGTAAGTGAATAGTAAATAATGAATCAGTAATTTGGTAATGTCTTAGATATATATTATATGATTGTGATCAATGTACCCTGGTGTCACTCAGGAATATTCATGTGTTCATATAAATTGATAACTTCCTTCACCAAGGTGGCATTCAATGATAATATAATAATTATGGATAAGATAAAATGTCATCATTAGGACACTTAAAAAATGGCTGCTGAAAGAGTGGCTTTGCCATTATTAGAATTATTAGTTATAAATCAAGTCATTTCCAACACTGATATCACATTTGCAACATTGGTAATGTCTTGAATATATTTATTTTCATTTGATACAAGCTTGATGAATTATGGTATGAATTTCAATCAAAAACATAAACATTCCTGGCTGACAACCTACTTTTGAACGCCAGTGTACATAAATACATCTGCAACTTAATTCACAGGTTTGATTAACTAGATGTGTTTCCATGCTGTACACTATCCATACTGAGGCTGGAATAAAAATAAAGAAAATTGTTTTCCTACCAGTATGTATGTTTAGCCAAGCACTGTTTTTGGGAGATCGATATGGATGTGCATATTTATTGCCTCCTGACGTAATCCATTTAAACCGTCACATTATCAGAACTTCTCTGTGTTTTCACAGTGAATTTTGAACAGTGAAAGCGTACGTGTGTGGGAAGTCTAAATGCAACCATATCCTTTTAGGTTTTTATACAGTTCTCAGACCAGTCAGTGAGATCATTTGACCGTTGAATAATACCTAATTTGTAAATAACGCATTGTGATTTGAGATTTAATTGGGCCCTTGGTGGAGCTTCTGTTGTGCAGAATTGCTGTGGTCCTGCAGTAAGAACATATAGAAGTATTTTCTTTGTCATAGTAAGTTTAAACCTGGTTCATAAGTAGCTTTAAGGAAATATGCAATAAATTATGTAGCAATGATATGAGAAAAAGAATCCCACACATCACATTGAGGTTCCTGTATAATTAATACAGAATCTTTCTTCAATGATCAACATTTAGCCAGGATCATACTTTAAAATGTCTAGAAAAGCTTTATTATACTATACTATAAATGTTATTCTATATTGTTTGGTATTCCCTAACAGCTATGGACCATGTGAAATTTATGCAGCTATTCTGGTATTATGACAATGACTGTTGAAATGTAGATTTGCTCCATTGTAGGAATGTGGCCGACAGGGCTAGTTCAAAAACAGGATGTCTTTGGAATGCAATGTATGTACAGTAAATATAAAGCCAGTGTAGCCAAATAGTGACAATGACTGGATATTTACCATAGCCTGTGATGCCAGCAGGAAAGTGTGAATGCAACTTTTGGCCAATGGGAAGGGGAGGGAAACCTGTAGGAAATCACAGACTTGCCATCGCCTGGTTAAGGCTGGTTATATAATTGGTGGGAATTTAAACTAATGCTATTTATTTGGACCAATGGGAAATCGGTATTAATTTTTTTGTTGTGACATCATTCTTTGTATAAAAATGTATCTTATTATGATTTCCTCTGCAGAGACAACTCGTCTTTGAACATTAAAGTCTATGCTCCATTTCTACACATTCTACGTACTGAGTAAATTAATTTGACGAGTACATGCATTTAATACACGACAAACACAGCCCATGAGGTGTTGTTTGTTATTCACCAGATACTTTCTAATCATTTCCTACACTGTCATAATTCAGTGCGCCTTGTCTATTTTGTTAATCATTTGTCTGCTGCATGCGTGTGTGTGACCCCCACCGTTTCCTCTAAGAACACACTTCTGGTAATACATGCCATTCTGCTCTTTCTGGGTATTTCCCATGGAGACTGTTTTTGTTTTCCAGTATTAAGGGAAACTACATTGTCCATAGAATGTCCAAATCTTACAACAGTATATACAGCGTCATAAGTACTCTAATATCCTTGGGATTCCATATTTGAGATGAAAAAACAAGCACATTGCCTCGTTTATACATTTTGAGTACTTGTGCCAATCAAATTTTTATTATTTTAAAATAAAACTGTTATTGCATAAATAAACTAGTATCCCGCTTAGCCTCTTCACATTTAATCCTCATTGTGAAACCAGCCACTACTTACTGGTGAAAGTCTATGAATAAAAAATAAAAACATTTAAGAATCCGTGCTATTGGTGGTCCGCGTGGCATAGCAGGACAGTCTACATTAAGTCACTGCATTGCAGGACAGTCTACATCATCATAGTCAATGGTTTGAGCCTGACTATGGCTTCTCCGACTTTGCCTGGACCCCCACAAATTGGCATAGCGGTGCCAAGGATTTGGGATAGAAATTCAAAACCTGTAAGTTCAATTGCAGAAGTATAGTTGGTGAACGTAATCATCCCGTGCATGAGCTGACTAAAGACTTCCGTGTTGGAGGAGCAGTGGAAGACTTGGCCAGCTGGGCGACATGTTGAATTAACCATGTGAGCGCCCCTCACCATCCCGTGTCTGTCCAAGGTGTTGCAGAGCTGCCAACAAGGTCATTGGGAATTGGACAAAACATTTGGGAGGGGAGAAACATTGGGGATAATCACAAAACTAGATATTACTAGATATCAGGTTGACGATGCAAATCAGCCATCTTAACAGCAATGCGCGAAAGGTACAAACGCGCCTTGCTCTTGAAGGGATGGGAGATTAATCGATGGTTGGTTTATTGCATGTTACGCCCAAAACACACCTATGAATTAATGAAGACACTTAGTACAACCCATTTAGACCATGCGCCCGGCCCATGGACCTTTTTTTTTGCCGTCAAACTAGCAAAAGTGGATTCGGACACGCACTTGCGCCATGCGCTCCACGCCGTGTGCTTAGATCATTAAAATAGGGCCCACAGAATACTCAGATACACCCACACAGAATCAAAGTTAGACACGGTTGAAACATTTCCCACAGTAGCTGTCAGAGCTCAGTGACCATGCTATGCCACCCACCCATTCTGAAGACTTCCCCAGATGTAGTGCAGTCCGTTGATGGTGACGGGGGTGGTGTGTCATGCATATTTCTCCTCCAATAACACGTGTGTGGGTGTGATTTCCCTTGGTCCTCTCTGACTAAACCCTGCCAGACATCTCTTCTAGGCATTTATTCTGCTTGTGTCTTCAAAGATGGACTGCTGATCAAGTTCTCTTCAGGATTCCCCATTGGGTTCCAGGACAGTATCTCATGTCTAGCTCAGCTGAAATACGGAGTTAAAACACACCTGCAAGGTGGCAATGGGCAGGAGATTGAAGCGAGGATTTAAATTGGCCAGTAATTGAAAGGTCAATGGTTTGAATCCCTGGGCTCTGGGGTCGTTATTTAAACTGTTCATGATCCTTATATTCATCATTATACATGAATGAAAGAGATTGCGTTGCCTCTCAACAGTTGTGAAATCTAATTTCTTCTTAATCCCGTCACACCTTGTAGATTCGGGAGAGGTAATGACAATACAGGTCCTTCTCAAGAAATTAGCATATTGTGATAAAGTTCATTATTTTCCAGAATGTAATGATAAAAATTTAACTTTCATATATTTTAGATTCATTGCACACCAACTTAAATATTTCAGTTTACTTATTGTTTTAATACTGATGATTTTGGCATACAGCTCATGAAAACCCAAAATTCCTATGTCAAAGAATTAGCATATCATGAAAAGTGTCTCTAAATGAGCTATTAACCTAATCATCTGAATCAACTAATTAACTCTAAACACCTGCAAAGGATTCCTGAGGCTTTTAAAAACTCCCAGCCTGTTTCATTACTCAAAACCGCAATCATGGGTAAGACTGCCGACCTGACTGCTGTCCAGAAGGCCATCATTGACACCCTCAAGCAAGAGTGTAAGACACAGAAAGAAATTTCTGAACAAATGGGCTGTTCCACAATCTTCCTCAGGGTCCGGCCACATCTTGTCATTGTGCAGCGTTTTTTGCCACACTTTTTCCTTCCCACAGACTTCCCACTGAGGTGCCTTGATACAGCACTCTGGGAACAGCCTATTTGTTCAGAAATTTCTTTCTGTCTTACCCTCTTGCTTGAGGGTGTCAATGATGGCCTTCTGGACAGTAGTCAGGTTGGCAGTCTTACCCATGATTGCGGTTTGAGTAATGAAACAGGCTGGGAGTTTTTAAAAGCCTCAGGAATCTTTTGCAGGTGTTTAGAGTTAATTAGTTGATTCAGATGATTAGGTTAATAGCTCGTTTAGAGACCCTTTTCATGATATGCTAATTCTTTGCGATAGGAATTTTGGGTTTTCATGAGCTGTATGCCAAAATCATCAATATTAAAACAATAAATGACCTGAAATATTTCAGTTGGTGTGCAATGCATCTAAAATATATGAAAGTTTAATTTTTATCATTACAATTTGGAAAATAATGAACTTCATCACAATATGCTAATTTCTTGAGAAGGACCTGTATATGTGTTTTCAAAAAAGCACCCTATATCATTTTGTTTTTCGGCATGCTACTCACTCAACCAGGAAGTCAGTACAGGGGCCTAAAGGTGGTCGATACAGTGTTTTATGTTAAACAATTCTCTTCAATTAGATTACATGACTGTAACTAACCAGTCCTTAAAGGGGAATCTTACTCCAAGCAGTATCAATGGCTCTCAATGCAATGTGATATTAAAGATGCTGTATGAAAGAATAACAACTAAAAGAGGGGGGTGGGGGTTGTGTATCATCTTGTTCCTTAAGGCAGGAGAGGAAAATGTGGTGGAAATGTACCACAGCATCTGAATGCCCCAACAAACATTTGTCAGTGTTAATTACATTCTTGTCACAGGGCCTGTGTCCATACGATGGCAGCGTTGGTTCCACCACCATGTTATGAGCAATAACAGAAACGCAGAAACAGAAACGCAGTAACAGAAACGCAGAAACAGAAACGCAGAAACAGAAACGCAGAAACAGAAACGCAGAGACAGAAACGCAGAGACAGAAACGCAGAGACAGAAACGCAGAGACAGAAACGCAGAGACAGAAACGCAGAGACAGAAACGCAGAGACAGAAACGCAGTGACAGAAACGCAGTGACAGAAACGCAGTGACAGAAACGCAGTAACAGAAACGCAGTTACAGAAATGCATAAACAAAAACGCAGTTACAGAGATGCATAAACAAAAACACATAAACAGAAACGCAAAATTAGAAATGTATAAACAGAATCACAGAAAATGCTAATCCTCCTTTTTGGAAACCCAGTGCGCTACATGCATAAGTACACAATGTTGATAAACCTTTACCTAAACCCTGTCCATGAGTTATGTATTTAAAACACATTATTGTGACCTACTGTAGGATACTTTGTGTTCGTCTCCATTCTGAGTAGTGATGGAATTCCTGTAGTAAACTCCGGTTGTAGTGGTTATCATAATAAACTCTGTTTTTTTATGATTAGTAAAATATATTTTTTAAATCTACAGTTTCAGACTGGATGTGTAACATGTGGTTTATACAGTAGTGTGCAAAAGTAGTAGGTAACATATACACTCACGGCCACTTCATTAGGTACACCTGTAACAACTGCTTGTTACTGCAAATATCTAATCAGCCAATTACGTGGCAGCAAGTCAATGCATTTAGACATGTAGACATGGTCAAGATGATCTGCTGAAGTTCTAACCAGACATCTCAATGGGGAAGAAAGGTTATTTAAGTAACTTGGAATATGGCATGTTTGTTGGTGCCAGACAGGCTGGTTTGAGTATTTCAGAAAGTTTTGATCTACTGGGATTTTTCCGCACAACCATATGTAGGGTTTACAGAGAATGGGCTGAAAAAGACTGCAGTGAGCAGAAGTTCTCTGGGCGAAAATGCCTTGATGGCAGGAGAATGGCCAGACTGGTTTGAGCAACAGTAACTCAAATACCCACTCATTACAACCAAGGTATGCAGAAGAGCATCTCTGAATGCATAACACATCAAACCTTAAGACCACACCGGGTGCCACGCCTGTCAGCTAAGAACAGGAAAGTGATTTGGAGAATAGAAGATTGGAAAAACTTTGCCTGGTCTGATTAGTCTCAGTTTCTACTGCGACATTCAGATTGTAGGGTCAGAATTTGGCGTAAACAACACGAAAGCATGGATCCATCCTGCCTTTTATCAATGGCTCAGGTTGGTGGTGGTGTAATGGTGTGGGGGATAATTTATTTGCACACATTGGGCCCTTTAGTACAAACTGAGCATTGTTTGAATGCTACAGCCTACCAGGGTATTGTTGCTGACCATGTCCATCCCAGTTCTGAAGGTAAAATGGGGTCCAACCAAGTACTAGGTGTACCTAATGAAGTGGCCAGTGGGCATTTTTTTATCTTCTAAATTAGTAAGTCAAAATAAAAGGTTAATTTGTAGCGTTCCAAAATGTTTTCCAAAACATGCCATTTTACAGAAAAATAGTAGCATTTTGTTAAAGAAAGTAACATATTGTATTTTAAACCACTTTCATATAAAATCATTAGGTATTTTGAAAAAAAAGACAATACATAATAAGTTGATAGAACCAACCTGACTAACTGAAAAAGAAATGGGTTTAGAAAGAATTTAACTGGGCTGTTTACGGTTCTTTATAAGATTTGTTTTGTATTTCAGAACTTCTCATTTCAACATTTTTTAAAGCATCTTTGGTTTACAGATTGTACAGGTGTAAAATATGCACATACAGTACATGACAAAACACAGTTTTCAAGGCCCGTCTGGCTTGACAGCACCACATTTTCAAGGAAATATGTCAGCATTTATCTCCCGTGAATGCAAAGTGTACGTTACAATTGACATTATAATCTTGAACTTAAAGACCATTTCTTTACTTGACTTGACCTTTGGACCCAAGGTTTCAACAAGAACTTGGGATGCCAATAAGGAATATGGGACTGAAACTGACTGAAGATTATACTTCTCCACTCTTATCTGGGTTATATTGTTTCACTTTTTCTTGTTCAGTTCAGTTATACGTATATTTATATTTGTACAACCCATGAATACAGGTAACAGGCCTAAAAGACACACAATGTTCAACTTCTTCAGTCTGTCTTTCATAATTCTCTGGCTCCCTGTTTTCTTAACTTCCTCTCATTCCGCTTCTACGATGGAAGGTCAGCTTGGTCGGTGGCCAAGTACCTTTGAGCTGGACAGCATGAATCATGCCTGTTAGTCTCCATGTATTCAATGCATATACCGCAGGCGTACTCTCAACACAAACTTTAATGATCCTGATTCATTTTGACAAACAAACAAACAAAGCCATGTCTGTTGACAACCTGTTAACTTATCTCCCTCCTTCCTCCATTGTAGTGGATGTGCTGGTTCCTCACGAGGCTTCCTCACCACTCGGGCAGGAGTGCCCCATGGACCTCCGTACCCAGACGCTGGTGCGTCCCGGGCCAGATTCTGCCATGCTGGCCCCCCACCACCCACTCTTCGTGGGGACATTCTCAGCTCAGCAATTTGCTCAGTACAAACAACAGCACCTACCAGAACACATCCAGGTGAGACTCCTTCCCGGTCATAGAGATGCATAGAGGGAGGCTCCTTCCTGGTCATAGAGATGCATAGAGGGAGCAATGCCAACGTCACAGATGCTTTGGCTGGTGTCATTTCCTGAATATTACCTGAATTGAGAACCAATCACAAATCATAATCCACATAAAATCTAGGGGCAAGATAGAGTTTGGAGAGCTCTGGACTCTGGACCACACGCGCCCCGTAGCGACTAGGGTTAAAGCCCTGGCTCAGCTGCCCTTGGTGCCCCATTTATCTGTATACCCCTAAATACCTGTCTCTCTAGCCTATGTTTCCTACTGTCCTGTCAAGTAAAATTAAATTAAATACCCCCCTCAAAAAAAACTAGAGGAAACGTTATATAATATATGTTCTTTGCGCTTTTCCAACTTTCACTTTTCCCATAGAGGATTTCTATATTCATCTGCAAATAAGGACTGTGTTTCCTTTTGGTTTACACCGAATCTGCATTTTGAAAACTGGTTCAATCTCTCTAGGGCATGGTGACATCCATCGTAATATCTTCTACCATATTTCGCCTTGAAAATAATTGTTGAGTGAATTAATGCAAATTTGTCAACATAACCTTGAGGTGGGAGGAGCCTAATTGAAACACAGGCCTTATTTGAATGTCCTATAGAAAAAAAATAATAATGGCGCCAAGAAGCAATACCACACTTCGCTGCTTAGTTTTATATGGATTATGACGTGTTCACTATTTCTCCCATTACAGACTCATTCCACCATCCTTGAAGTCTTACATTATGTTCCACTGGGTGATTGAAAGCAGAGTGCTGCACTAACAACAGTGTATAAGGGTGAATACCGTTTGTACTTACTATGATCTTGTTTCAGTACGAGTATGACAGAGAGCAGATTCAGCGGGAAAGAGAGAACGAGAAAAAGCAGAAACTGCAGCAACTGATGCACAAAGACAAGAGCGAACAGAGTAAGAAACAGCTCCCCCTGGGCCTGTGGATGAAACACTGCATGTGATCAAGATTAGTCCAATGTCATCAGAATGTTTGGATCATAAACATGTAATATATTATCAACTCAACTATGACGACAAGGTGCTCTTTCAGAGAACCCAGCAAACTTTAACCAGAATTGGATATGACGAGAGGACAAAGAATGTTAAGAATGTTCCCTAACAGTCAGCCAATCACCAAATTCCTAAGAATCTGTCAATCATAAGTCTTGTATAACTTGCATGTCAAACCATTCAAATATTTCTCTTACAATCGACTGAGACAGGTCCAGTTATATGTGGAATGAAAGGCATATTTCCTCTTTGATGTGTTGATATTATACGTAGGGGCATTGGACAGTCAGCGTTCATCCACTCTATTACCTGTAAATTACAGATGTTATTTATAATGGGTAGATGCCTGGAGAATGTCAGTCATCCCTTTCACATGAAAACTGATGTTTTCCTTAAACCTACTGGAACACTAAAAAGTACAGGTGACCTTTCCAAATCAATGGTTGAATCCAGAGGTCGATAGCAGATATATCTTATTCCTTCATCACTAGAGGTAACAGACTAGAGATGCACATACTTTACAAACTCTTATTGTACTCATAAGCGTCTCATGGCAACAAAGTAATTCTGAAAGCACACAAAGCTGCTGGCAAATATTGTTGTCATTAAAAGATCATTGTTACTGAACTGTTACTCTTATTTCAAGGGTGAAGGCTGCGACACAAAGCACTATTGTTGTCAGTAAAGTAAACAGAAAAAAAGGACCGTGAAAATCTAGTCCCTCTCACATTACTTAAGCAGAAATGCACTGAGTGTGTAGCAACTGCCTTTTCAAGTTTATTTATCGAACCATTGTTAGGCCAGGTAAGTTGATTGAGGACCAGTTGTCATTTTCAGTTTACATTTTTTGTGATTGATTGCAGTCATTGGTGCTAGTGAAATATGTAAGAGAACCAAATTAAAGTAGAGCCGTGAACAGAAGGAAATATCTACTGGAGAACAGGTTATTATTGTTTACTACTGGTTGTTAAGTTACTCTATAGCAATGGAGGATGGTGAAACTTAAGGAGGATGGGCACATTATTGGTTGAAATGGGGTAAATTGAATGGTATCTCACCTTGTGTTTAATGTGTTTAACTTTATTTACTCCAGTAAATGCCCATCTTTGTCAATTAAGGTTCAGCAGTCTCCTATGCTCTATAGGCTAAGAAAAATACTAATTTTGAGCAGGTTGTGAGGTCTGCAGTTTGGAGGTTTAATGCCATTTTGAAACCTACTTTAATGCCTAATGCAGTGTGTAGCCTAATGTAGTGTGTAGCCTTGTGCAGTGTGTAGCCTTGTGCAGTGTGTAGCCTTGTGCAGTGTGTAGCCTTGTGCAGTGTGTAGCCTTGTGCAGTGTGTAGCCTAATGCAGTGTGTAGCCTAATGTAATATGTAGCCTTGTGCAGTGTGTAGCCTAATGTAGTGTAATGTAGTGTGTAGCCTTGTGCAATGTGTAGCCTAATGCAGTGTGTAGCCTTATGCAGTGTGTAGCCTTATGTAGTGTGTAGCCTTATGCAGTGTTTTGCCTATGTAGTGGTTTGCCTATGGTAGTGTGTAGCCTAATGTAGTGTGTAGCCTAATGTAGTGTGTAGCCTAATGCAGTGTGTATCCTCATGCAGTGTGTATCCTCATGCAGTGTGTAGCCTCATGCAGTGTGTAGCCTCATGCAGTGTGTAGCCTCATGCAGTGTGTAGCCTCATGCAGTGTGTAGCCTAATGTAATGTGTAGCCTAGTGTAGTGTGTAGTCTAATTTAGTGTGTAGCCTTCTGCAGTATGTAGCCTAATATAGTGTGTAGCCGAATGTAGTGTGTAGCCTAATGTAGTGTGTAGTCTAATGAAGTGTGTAGCATCATGCAGTGTGTAGCATCATGCAGTGTGTAGCATCATGCAGTGTGTAGCATCATGCAGTGTGTAGCCTCATGCAGTGTGTAGCCTCATGTAGTGTGTATCCTCATGTAGTGTGTAGCCTCATGTAGTGTGTAGCCTTATGTAGTGTGTAGCCTTATGTAGTGTGTAGCCTTATGTAGTGTGTAGCCTCATGTAGTGTGTAGCCTCATGTAGTGTGTAGCCTCATGCAGTGTGTAGCCTCATGCAGTGTGTATCCTCATGCAGTGTGTATC